>CAUYQV010067805.1:0-20763 GCA_963574575.1 Galagoides demidoff | reverse complement strand
GGCAGAGGATGGGGCAGAAGCAAGGGGAGAGGAGCGGTTCCCAGGAATTTCCCCAAATGATGAGAGGGTCAAACTGAACATTCAGAACGTTCTTTGATCCTTCAACAGGATAAATACAAGGAAATCTACAACCAAGCACACTCCAGTCGAATGGTCAAAGCTGGGATGGACTCACAAATACCAGACTAGCAGGCTTAAGGCAAAAATATGACTAGAAATGAAAGTTTCATAATAACAAAAGGCAAAATCAACAGGAGGTATGATAGTTATAAGTCTGAATGGATTTACTAGTCTGTAAATTTGTAAGGAGAAACATATAGACCCACCATCATAGGTAAAGATTTCCACACTCCTCTCTAGAAGGAGAAAAGAAAAAAATTGGGAATGGGCAGAGCCTGTGGCTCAAAGGAGTAGGGCGCCAGCTCCATATGCCAGAGGTGGTGGGTTCAAACCCAGCCCCAGCCAAAAACTGCAAAAAAAAAAAAAAAAAATTCAGGGATGATACTGATGAGCCAAACAACAGGATTAACACACGTCCTGCAGAGACACAGATGCTATGGCACACGGTGCAGGGCGTGCATCTTCCACGCTCACGGAGGGGGGTCACTGAGGCCTGGCCACGAGGTGAAGTCTCCTCCAAGGTCACAGGGCGGAATCAGTGCGGA
The DNA here is from genome assembly GCA_963574575.1 of Galagoides demidoff. Classification (NCBI taxonomy): domain Eukaryota; kingdom Metazoa; phylum Chordata; class Mammalia; order Primates; family Galagidae; genus Galagoides; species Galagoides demidoff. The sequence goes on along the minus strand of CAUYQV010067805.1, from coordinate 20,098 downwards.
TTCTCTGCCTACAGGGGGTTCCAGGGAGGCCTGCGGCAGAAATCCCACGATCTCTGCAGTGTTGGATGTAACTCCCAGGTCACAGAGGAAGAAGTCATAGCAAGTGGCAAAAGCTCTCAGTACAAGGAATGACGGTGACGGCTCAGCCCACCTGCCACGTGGGAGGTTTTGCGAAATTCTCCTCCCTCTCTCTCTGCCAGACCCTCCCACCCCATGGTCCTCCCCCACAGGGTATGTGGAGGACCGGGGCTATCCTTATCCACTAACCCGTGGGGCCCCACCCTCTGCAAACCCCCCCCCCCCCCCCCCGTGGTTTGCTTTTCGGTGATTGGCACACGAGGCTGTTCCCTTCACTTTGAGTGTTCTATTTTAGGGAGAACTATTTTAAGAACTGTCTTCTTTTCTGTGTATTAAGTACGGGATTGCTGTTTCTTCCCCCAAACCACCGTGGTAGTCCATGTGCTTTCATAAGCCCTGGGACCCCAGCCTGGTCTGGGGCAGCCTCCCCCACCCTGGGCCACTGTGGACATCCCTCATGAACAAGGCCTCCCTTTGTCCCACACCTGTGCCCACTCCCCATCATGTCCGTGAATACCTGGGGTCGTGCTACAGCCCCCGGTGGCTTCTCCGTGCTCTGGGAATAAAACCTGACCGTGACTGTGGCTGTGAATGCACCAAGGACCAGCCTCTGCCCTCTCCCCTCGGCACCTACTCTGCTCCTGCCCCTCCCTGCTAGCTGGGCGCAGACAGGCTCTCCACATGGTGTCTGCACCGGTCAGTCCCTCACTGAGGGCCCCTCCCCTCCAGGTTGGCGGGGAGGCCCGTCCCTGACAACCCAGCCCGCTCCCCCGCTCCCCGGGGTGATGCCTGCTTCGAGTTCATAGTTTGCAAGTGTTTCCATTTCCAGTCTGATACCTTCCACTCACTTTGGAAAGTTCTGGGCCATTTGTTCTTCAGACATGGCTTCCACTCTGTTCTCTGCCTCCTGATGTCCCACCAGCAGGGCTCTGTCTTCACAGTGGGGCATGCTCCATGCCCTGAGTGCCTCCTGACGTATGTCCCGATGTTTTCCAAATGTTTCCAGGGCCTGTCTGCTCAGGCCTTGCCTTTGCATTTCAAGGACTGTCAAGTGGTTTAAGTATGTGAACGATATACTGTACAAGGAATACCACCTGGCAGAAGAGAATCGTTTCATCAACAGCCAGTGTGATTGTCACCAGGCCCCAGGCTCCGTCTGCCCATGGCCCCCTGCATGCAGCCCTCGAGAGGACGCTTGATTGAGTAAGGAGGCAGCTTACTCTGAGCCTCCTTCCGTAATGGTGTGGGCTGAACAGAAATCCCCACACTTACTGCCTTAGGAGCTTTGGGACCTGGAGGCCCCCAACCACCTTCAGCCTCTCCACAGCCCCCTCTGGGTGGCAAGTCTGGGGCTGCCACCCCTGGAAGGAACTGCAAGGGTGAGCTGTGTCCTGTGCCCTGTGCCCTGTGCACGTGGTGAGCTGACGGACACCGGAGGGAGCCGGGCAGACAGGGGTTGTGCTCTGGATTCAAAGGAACCCCCCAATACTGCTTTTTCATTAACATTTTGACAAATCCACTTTAATTTCCAATAGTTCTCTGGGGAATGGCAAGCTGTGATGAGGCGGGCAGGATGCTGGTGGCCCTGCTGCTGGGCGTGGTACTGCGTGGCCTCACCCCTGACGCAAGTCCACTCAGGAGCATCTGCGCCGCAAAATGAAACTGGAGGGGGCCACGTGCTCCAGAGAGACGCCTCTGTGTTTACCTGGACATCTCTTAGAATTAACGAGTGTGGCTCCCCCAGGGAGCTCCGGGAGCTTGGGGGCAGTTTGGAGCATGTGGAGGGGGGCACAGTCTTCTCACCACGCTGTACTCACGTAGCTCAAATAGAGACACAAGAAAAATGTGAATCATATTCTTGATTTCCAGGTTGTGAATATTTTACAGTTGAATTCATCAAAAATTTAGTCCCGAGGCTGCCGACTCGGCCGTATGAAATGCTGACCTGTGGTGCAGAATCCTGATTCCTGAGCCGAGGGCAGAGATCAGGGCTGGGGCGATGACAGGAATCAGCTTGGGCTGCTATTCCCTTTCTCCTCTGACTCCCAGAAACGGCATTTGGAACAGAGTTTGAGTTTCTGTAGAAACCTCAGTGAGGCAGACTCTGCACAAATCTCATTACCTGAGAGGAGACACATGTGTCTCCAGGACATGATGTCCACGCCCTGGACATCTGCTGCCCATGGGGGCTGGAGTCAGGAGGCCAACCTCCCTGTGGTGGCAGTCTCAGCCCTGTCCACCCATCCAGGCCCTCTCCAGAGCTTGGGGCTCAACGCGGTCACTGCCTCCAAGGTTTCCTTGCAGACACCTGGGTGCATGCTTCTTCTCCCTGCTCCTGGCCAGTCACAGCAACTGCTGCCCACCCCCCGGGAGTCCCGGCCTCAGGGGGTAGCCCACTATCTACCCACAGACCTGCTCCAGAGAAAACGGTCTTTTCCTTCCTCTTTGCTTTGAAACCATGTTGTTTAGTGCTTTTCGCAAGCAGTGACCACAGTCCTCATGGTCTGAGTGTGTGGTGTGTGTGCGTGTGCTGTGCAGTGTGGTGTAGTATGTATGAATTACATGTGGTGTGCAGTGTGCATGCTGTGTTACCTGTGCATGCGTGCGTGCGTTATGTGCTGTGTGGATTGTGGTTTGCGGTGTGTGTTTACATGTGATTTATGTGTGTGTGGTATGTGTATGTGTATATGTATATGATGTATGGGTGTGTGTGTGCATGGTGTGTGAGGTGTGTGTGTGTGTTGCGTGTGCTGTGTGAGGTGTATGTGTGTGTGGTGCGTGTGTGTTGTGTTTGTGTGAGCGTCTGCCCGTGATGTGTCCTGGGTCCCTGTTTGGGTCCTTCGGCTGCTTTCCTTGACATCCTCACCAGGCAGCTGCGTGTCTGCCCAGTTCTGAGTGTCCTTTCCAGGGGTTCTTGGGCTCAGTTTTGGGGTCCCTGAGAGTATTCTCCCATTAATATGAAGATGCCATTTGCTGTTTTACTCTCACGCTCTTGTGAGGACACAGCGGTGTTTTCGGGAAGCTGCACGGCCTGTGACAAGCAGGTTGCACATGGGAGCAGGCGTGAGCACCAGACACACTCCAGGGCTGCATCTCAGGGGCTCACAAAAGGATGAGGTGGTGCCTGGCTTAGCGCTAAATGCTATTTGGAGGACACAGTTGCTGTCATTAGAATATACACTTAGGGTGTGCCATTGTTATTCTAAAGTGAACCAATAAGGATGCTTTTAAACTTCTGCTTTGCCGTCTAATACAATAAACGTTGGCATAGGAGACCAGGCTTTAAAGCTCTGGGGCTGCCAATGAGACCTAAGTGTGTAAGTGTTCCTGGACCAAAACTTGCAGAACTGCCGCTCTGAACAATGCCGGGCAGGTGCCTGGGCCTTGGAGTTTGCCTAAGTGGATCGATTAGCTGTGTGTCTCACTGTGTGCAGGTGCAACCTCCCTAGAGATGTCCTTCTAGTGCGCAGAGCCTGACGGCAGTGCCTGTGAGCAGGTGGCCACGGCACAGTGGTTCTGGAGAGTGTTTGTGTTGTGTCCAGGCCACACAGCGCTGGGGCTGTGGCTTGTTTCTGGGCACCTATGTGGGTGCACGTCTGTGGACTGTGCAGCTGAGAATGGATCTGGGGATGCACATGTGCAGCCTGATGGAATCACACCTGATGTTTTTCCAGAGTGGTGGTGTCCACTCACCTTCCCCCAGCAGGGCATGTGTGCATGACAAGGTTCGCTGAGCTGCATCCTTGCCAACACTCAGTGTCTGCGGTCAGACCGTGAAAGGTGCTCTGATCCTGCCCGCCCCTCTTACTAACCTGCTGAGGGGGCGGGTACCAGGTCACGAGGACACACAGCAGGACTGTGGCTTCAGCTGATGGCTGGCATCTGCGTGCTGACCGGGGGGGTGGGGGGGGTGGGGGGGGGCTGTGTGTGTTCTAGGGCCCTTTGGGGAGGGGAGCTGCTGCCGCTGGCTGGCCTGTCTGGGCCGTGGCTGCCTCCTCTGCAGGGCCTCCCTCTGCTCAGTGCTTGCCCTTCTCTGCGCTGGCACCTGGGACCTCCCTTGCTGGGCATAGAGCTTGGCTGTGGCTTTGGTTCTGTGTTTTGCTACATCCAGGGAGCAGGAGGGAGGGTGCACCCACATCCACACATGCCCCTCACACCCTCCACCCGCAGGACGGCTGTGTCCATCTCACTCAGAGCTTGGAGTGAGAGCTGCCTTGAGGATAAGCTGGCAACTTGCTCTCTTCCTCATGTGGCAAGTCAAGCTGCAACCAGACAGCCGGGCATTACAAGCACGAGGGGTGGGGCATCGCAAGGAGCCTGTCTCCATTTTAACTGCCGAGGAGTTTCACTCCGATATTGAATATTCTGGGTGGATTTTTCCTATGTTTCCTCAGCTATAAATGCTAACATAAATCCGTCAAGCTGTTCAATTTTCAGCTTTGCTCAAAGAATTACAAAAATGTACTCTTGAATTTTAAGGGATGGTCAACCTGATAAATGTCAAAATACATGCCTAAAATTGCAAGAAATGAGAAATTCCAAGACTTGCTGTGCACACCACACCATGCCACGCTGTGGAACCAGAGGGCAGTGATATCTGCTGGCATAAATTTGAGGACACTATAATCTCACCCCTGACTACGGGGCCAGCGAGAGCCGCACATGTTTCATTCATGTCTCAGACTGCTAAATATTTAAGGGTACAGTCCCAGGTTCAATTAGGTTAGTGTATCCACTGCCAGACACACCGAACGTTCCAGCTTCAGAATCTCATCACGGCTGCCAGTGAGGGTGACGCTACTGGGGGCAGATCCCACAGCCACCCCAAGTGCAGATGGGGCTGACTGCCGGGTGACCGGCCACGGCGCTGAGTACACAAGAGCATGTTTCTCCCCAGCTGTCCCGATTGTATGCTCCTTATAGCATGTTATTTATACATCAGGAAAGTGAATTAAAAAGTGTATGATAGTATCTAATGATGAGAACATGAAATATGGTATTATGACGTGATTGTTAACAGCTGCATAATCTTCAGTCATTGTGTGGGTGCTGGGGCGGGTGTGGGTCCCTCAAACAGTTCACCTCTGGGGCTTCCTCCCTGGAGTGGCCGTGGCTGTGAGCCACAGGGAGTGTGGTTGGGATCCCATGTGGATACCGGAAGATGCCGCTGGGGGCACCTGTACCGCCCTTCCCTCCCTCCAGCACTGAGGCACTTTTAGAAATACTCACTTGAGTCTCAGTTTATTCTGGGCAGAATCTGAGATCTGCATTCACCGCAAAGCCCTTTTCTTCCGTGTCCAGGTGCTTAGCTAACAGGTCCTCCCAGCTTTTATGTTTCATAAAATAAAATCACTCAATGTGACGTGAACAGAATTTTGCTTGACCAATTCATTCTTTCTTCAAATTCATTTTATTATTTATTTAAAAAAGTAAAACCAACCAGTAGCCCTGGGGTCTCCCTGTAGGTCCCCTCCTTAATCACCTAGCTCCCAAAACACCCCTCCGTGGTGAGCATGTGACTCCTCCAGAAACCTCCCGTCCTGTGATGGCACTGAGTGGTGATGAGCCATGAGGGAGGGGGGTCCTCCTGGGTGAGTGGCGACTGGCCACGAGGGAGTGGGGCCCTCCTGCGTGAGTGGCGACCGGCCACGAGGGAATGGGGCCTGGGTGATATAAAAGAAGCATTAGTGGGTTTGACTGTGGGTGCCTTTACCTTCTGCCCTGAGGACGCAGCCTCCTCCTGGTGGACAATGTGGTGACCTTGTCAGGTGTGTGGTGGGAGCAGAGGTGGCTTGCAGAAGAGAGACCATGAGTCTGCCCACACCTTGGTTTTGGACTTTCCGTCTCCAGAGCTTTTCTTTGAACTGCCCAGTGTCAGGTATCTGTCACAGCAGCGGGAGTGGACTGATGTGTGCACAGGAGGCAGAAGGTTGAGAGCGTCACCAGCCTCAGGCGGCTGCTGTGTGCCAGGCCGCCACATGGCACCCTGCAGCCGGGTTCTAGACCTTCATGGGCTGCAAAGCACATGATGACCTCGGGAAGCGGAAGCCGCCGCTGGTCACGTGGGTACTTGCCGGCGCCCTTCTCCCTAGCAGTGGTTCCCACACTGCGTTGCTGCTGCTGCCACGTGGGGGTCTTCTCCTGACACCCTTGTGTTTTCTGCTTTAATTGTTTTAATTAAGAAAAATGTTCCCTTCTGCTTGTTTCTTTCTTGCCTCTTTGTGATATCATGGATTTCCAATCTTTTGCCGTATTATGCCTTATTTTATTTAGAATTCCCTATTCTCCTACAAAGTCAAGTATCTTATCCTATAATTTTTTCACTGGTTACCTACCCTTAATTTTAAAAACTACTCTTGGGGTGGTACCTGTGGCTCAGTGAATAGGGTGCTGGCCCCGTATATGGAGGGTGGCGGGTTTGAACTCGGCCCCGGCCAAACTGCAACAACCACCAAAAATACATAAAATAAAAACTACTCTTGGACTACACATCTTAGTTACTAATGAGACAGAATGCATTGCTTTCCACCACCCACATGCACTGTTACTCGGGGCACTGTCTGTCCTTTCCCCACGTGCCTCTCGGTCAGCCAGAGCCAGCTGGGGAAGTGGCCCAGGGCTCCAGCTCCACGAGATCTCGCTGCGTCTGCACTGGGGCTGCTGTGCTGGGGAGGTGGCTCTCCATGTCCTCCTGGCCTGGGGCTCCATCTGCATGAGGCCTCGCTGTGTTTGCACTGAGGCTGCTGTGCTGGGGAGGTGGCTCTCCATGTCCTGCTGGCCTGGGGCTCCAGCTCCATGAGACCTCGCTGTGTCTGCACTGAGGCTGCTGTGCTGGGGAGGTGACTCTCCATGTCCTCCTGGCCCGGGGCTCCAGCTCCACGATACCTCGCTGTGTCTGCACTGAGGCTGCTGTGCTGGGGAGGTGACTCTCCATGTCCTCCTGGCCTGGGGCTCCATCTGCATGAGGCCTCGCTCTGTTTCTGCTGAGGCTGCTGCCTCGTTTTGGTCTGGCCAGGCCTCTCCAAACTCAGATTTTTCTCTGGTCGATGCCCATCCTTCCAGAGATCTACCCTCCGCAGGTCCCACCCAGCTCCTCTGCTAAGGTGCTTTGAGTCCTGCTAACTCTGTCACCAGTAGGACAGATACCGGTGGGGTCAAGCCCCCTTCCCCCCAAGATCAGCAGAGCTGCATGGCTCCTTCCGGCTCCCTGGAACCCCAGCTTTCTCAGGGGGGGTTTCTCATGGGTTTCAGCATCTCCCTCTGACATACCCAGCAGCCTTCCTTTAAAAGTGTCCTGGGAATGCATTTTTCAATTTTCAAGACAAGAGCACAAGTGACAAATCTTCATTTCCTGGGCTGCCGTAACAAGTCACCACAAACCAGTTGGCTCAAAAAAACAAAACTTCTCAAACTGTTCTGGAGGTGTCTGTGCGGCGACACTCCCTCCGGAGGCTCTGGGACAGGGCCTTTCTGGGGGTGCTGAGTCCCTTGGCTGTGGTCACACCCCTCCCACCTCCCTGTGTCTCTGTATCTTTTTACACGGACACCAGTCACTGGATTTAGGGCCCCCCAATCCAGGATGATCTAGTTTTTGAGAACTTTAACTAATTACATCTGCAAAAACTTTATTTCCAAATAAGGCCACATCCACAGGCACTGGGGTTAGAATTCAGATACATCTCAGGGGCCTGATTCAGCCCAGGGAAGCTCTCTTCCACCAGTGTCTAATTATGTCCAAGTTTGGCTGGTTCCATTAGAGCAGGGAAGTCAGGGTTACAGCCCCACACAGAGGACGAGCTGGGTGTCCTTGGAGGGGCAAGAGAATCCGCAGGAAAGTCACCAGTGCTCTGCCCGTGGAGCTTCTCACTCTGGAATCTGGAGTCCTGGAGCGGGAGCTGCATTTTCTAGGCCTTTCTGTGCCTCCAGAGTCCTCCCAAGATGGAAGTCACTTCCTGCCCCCACTTCCTAGGGCAACTCTGAACCCACATTGGAAGAGCAAATCAGGGCTCTCCCCCCCGCAAACCTGCGAACGTGGTGCTGGCCCCTGGCAGCTCCGTGTTGGCTACTGTTGGCAGCGAGTTGGAAGCAGCCAACTCCTCCCAACTCCCTCAGAGCGCGGGGACAGTTTTGTGAGCCCCCCCCTAAGAACTAACAAGCATGGAACATTCCAAAGCCAGGCACTGACTAAGGAGGCTGCTGCACCTACCCAGCTGTGGTGACAAGCTAATCGGCATTCAGGGACACTGGTTACCAGGAGAGCCGTGGAGGCTTCTGCGTGCTGTGGAGGCCTGCGTCTCTCAGACGGGAATGACCTGTTCCAGGTGACTGAGCCCTCGCCAGTCCTGGTTTCCATCTGCCCTGAGGACATGGGCTGGAGTCTGCACAAAAATAATTCCAAATTCCAAATTGGCCTCAGCTTCCTAGTATCATAAGAGTTGATCCTGGAATCAAAATTTTCACACGTTCCTTTCATGTGTTGGCTGGTGGCAGAGGGTTGGCACTGCCACGTGTGTCAGTGGCACATTTGCAAAGAACGTGAATGAGTGTGGTTGTCGCCAGCCACTCTCGATGCCGCCAGAGCTATGTTTTTAGCTTGTGTCGGGCCGTTCATCTCTGTGACAAGTTTCCTGGTCCACTGAGGGGGCAGGGCCTCAGATCACACCAGGGGAGGTGACCCACGGTAGAGCAAGAAGTGACACAGTCAGCGGGAACTTGTGTCATTTCCTTGATGAGGGGTTTGCGGGATTCTGTCACAGGGTTCAGGCATCATCCACGGGAGCCCACGGTGAGGGAGGCTCCCTAGGAGGAGCTGCTCAAAGGTGAGCCCTGGGGCAGTGCTGGGGTGGAGCCAAGGAGAGACGGAAAGGCCCAGGTGGCAGGTGGGCAGGTGCACAGGGCTGGGACTCCACAGCTGTGGGCAAGGACCCTGCAGTGTGGCGGAGCCTCAGGGAGGAGTGATGTGGTTCAGCCTGTGGTTGGCGAGCAAAGTGGGCAAAGCGGCTCGGGAAGAGCCAGGCTTCAGGTCTGACGGGCTGAGCAGGCCCTGGGGCCCCTTCCAGATGGAGGGTGGCTGGGAAATGCAGTCGGGGGCCTGGGGGAGTCTGAGTTGGCTTGGACACGTGCGGGTGCATGCCGCTGGACGCGGGCCGTGGGAAACGGATGCTGCGGCTTTTTCTCTCAAGGCATTTGTGGATTCAAAGACAGGCCAAAGGGCTGTGAATCTGAGCAAAAGCAGCAAAGGCCCGATAACAAAAATAATCTCATTTAATGACTTATTATTTAAATAATACGATTGAAGGTAAAAACAATCCCAGGACATTTTAAAGCATGTTTAACAAAACAAAATCACAGGCGGCCACAGGGGCAGGAAGTGCACCATCGCAGGGCGTGTTCACAGCTGTGAAACAGCCAGTGTTACAATAATTCTGAAATGTGCGGACTTAATCGCTAGGTTGACAGACATAATACTGAGACGAGCTAAAGGTGGATTGGACAATTCACAAAGGTTGCAATAAATATATCCACAATAAGGGATAACACGTAACTAACCGCATTGGTATGTAACAAACTCCAAAATGAGAGACTTAAGCCCCATCCTAACAATGATTACTCAGCTATAAACAGACTAAGTGTTCAGAATCAAAAGCGACTATCTCGAGACTGAGCTGAAACAAAGCAGAGAGGCTGGATGTTTCCAGCAGGACACAGGCTTTAATTAAGCTCAGACATCATGGTCTGATGTCTTTGGTCTTGACCCGGGCCACCCTCAGACCCTGTAAATAAACATCTTGCAAAGAGTTACAGGAGCTCAGTTCTCCAAGCTGCCAAAGGATTAGCATTCCCAGCATGTCTGCATCCCTTGGTCTGATTCCAGCTTGGAAAAGGTGAGGTTGGGGGGCGTCAAAGGTGACTCACAAATTCCACCATGAACCCGGGCCTTCTCAGGGACTAGTGCCTGCCAGATTCCTGTTAAGTGTTGCTTGGAGGCGTCTGTGCACACCTGGCGCAGACATGTAGGTTGGGATCAGAAGCTGGGCTTAGAGCGCGTCTGACCCCTGGACAGGGCTGCAGAGAGTGTGCCCCTTTTTCTGGGGTGGGAACCCAGGAGAAGCACGTCATGTGGGGAGAAGTGCAGTTTCTGGGATTTGGGCACCCCGGGTCCGAGGCGTCTGCCAGACTCCTCACACGGAGCTCATTCGCCCTCTCCTCTCAGATTTGAGGGCCCAGCCTGCTCTAACTCACAATTTAGACCCCTAGCCCCAGGGTTCTGGTCTGTGACAGCACCTGAGTGTTGGACCATCACCTTCCTTTGAGCATCACTGGCCCCTTCCAGCCGCCTTCACTCCTTGGAGTCACAGAGTATTCAGTGGACGCGTGGGTGGGGACACATCTGACCAGGGTCGTCTGCTCCCTGGGCTGGACAGAAGGGCTTTTAAGTGGCTGCTGCTCCAAGGGCTCAGTTACGTAGCTGACTGTCTAGCTGCAAGCGTTGTGGGATTTGCAATCTGTTATACTGCAAGTGCCGACTGTGGGATTCTCCACGTCCCTGGCGTCCTCTGGCAACTGAGGGGTGAGGGTATGGAATAACTTTTGGTTCCCTGCTAATAGTGTTGGGGGGATGCAAAACTGATGCTTTTAAATATTTTAAGGCCTCCCACTCTGAGGTAGGTAAACAAAAGAGAAGCAATTTGTGAGACTCACATGCTAGCTGGTGAGGACTAGCGGCCTGGCGTGGAACTTGTCACTCAGCTGGACCAAGAACTTCCCACTGAGATCACGTTCCCAGGAGGTGGACAGGTGAGTGGATGTGAGAACAAGCAGGCAGTGCTCCATTCCCCGGCCCCAACCTGCAGCCTGGCACCGTCCCTGGAGCACAGAGAGGATTTAGCATAGGGGGGTCCGTCCAGCCCCCAGCACACATTTCCATGGAGCACAGAGAGGACTCAGCGTGGCCGGTCTGTCCAGCCCCGGGCACACATTTCCACTTTCTTTTAGAAGCAGAATGAACCCACCCAGCACTTTGCACTCTTCACTGGTGAAAACACACAGGCGGGTGATATTTCTCAGCCATAGTTTCTTCCTGAAATGTAACTAATAGTAAATTACTCTCAAGCTCCTGAGCTGAGCATGCAAGGTGATGCCAGCAGGAAGCTGCCCCCTCCCTTCCTGTCTAAGCACCTGTCCTGGCTCCAGCCTGCCGCCTCCGCCTCCTGTTACCTGGCAATGTGCCCCCCCTCCCCGCCCCTGGCAAGACTCTTACCGGCTTCCACACTATCAGGTCCAGGGGGCGTACTCCCCGCCTCTTCCCCTTCGCTGATTGTATAAAATGGGTTTTGGGTGGTTCTTCTTCCACGGCTCTGCTCACTGGTGCTCCTGACCTTCAGAGCCTTTATCTGTTTCACGCCTGCCCAGCATTGCCCTGGTCAGTCTCCACTCTGCCTGCGTGGAGGTAGCAGTGGGTGGGAGGATGCATGGCCAGGAGGGAGGTCTCTGCCAGTGGACCTCTGAGATTTCATCCCAAAGCATTGAGAGGAAGGTTGGGGAGGTTTCCGTCCCTGCAAAGAAGGAGGTGGTGCCCCTGGCTAGGGCACATGCCACCTGCTCTTCCCGAAACAAGGTTGCTGCTGACCCTGACCTCTGTCCTGGTAACTCGGGGGTGCTGTGTCCAGCCTGGATGCCTCTCTGGAATCCCCTAGTCTGAGGGTCCCACACATACCTGTAGGTGTCACCCACGCAGCTCAAATCTGCCATAACCCAGGGGAGTCACTTGCCATGACCCAGGGGAGTCACCCGTGAGTCAGCGGAGCTGCTGTGAACACTTCCAAGCCTCCTTTAAACGTCCGCTGAGGGGAGTGTAGCTGATGCTCTTACCAGACTTCTCAGTAACACCATGAAAACTGTACCTGAAACCCACAAAACACGTGTTCTTTTCAGGGTTTTAAGTTCCAATGCAATGTGTACCAAATGGACTATTTACTAGGCCAAAAATAAGTCTTAATGAATTTCCAATTTTTGAACTCATACAGGTTATGACTGTAATGTAATTAAACTGGAATCAATTACAAAGGGATTATGAGACAAGTCTCAAATGTTTGGAAATTCTGGAACACATTTCAGATCCCTCATATGTTTAAGAAGCAATCACAGTAAAAAAAATACACTTGAACTAAATAAAACAAATACATAATATAGTTCTAAATGTATGGGATACAACAAAAGCAATACTTAGAAGAAAATCATGGATTTAAATGCAAGTGTTAAAAAGAGCAAAGTTTGAAAAGCAATGACTTAAACTTCCACTACACAGAACGATGGCATATAAAACCCAAAGAAATTGGAGGAAGAGAATATAAGTCAGAGCAAAATTCAATTAAGCAGAAAGCAGATTTCCCTTGTTCTTGGGAAATATTAGCTAATTAATTCATTTCCTAATAAGATTAGTAAAAAATAGAAAGAAAACACAAGTTGTGTATGTTAGCAATGGGACAGGAAATCTTTAGAGACCAGCAGTATTAATGTGACATAAAGACCATATTGAGAGCGGCTTTTGCTGCAAATTTTATATTAAGGAAGTCGATGAAAGGCCTCATCTGGTACGAGCCCATTTGCACGACCTTACGGAAAAGACAAACTGTGTGGAGGGGGGACACACGAGCCAGGGAGTCACAGACAGGCTCCGGGGGACCCATCTCTGAGCTCAAGGGATGCTGCAGAGCCAGTGCGGGGGCCCCTGTGGCACCTGGTCACTCCCTCCTGCAGACGGAGGCCAAGGTCTCCAGAACCCACTTACCAGCCTTCCAGAAACAGGAGCAGGGGTTCACCTGTGGCAGAGCTCCCGAGAGGCAGGTGCACTTGTCTGCAGGTATGTGGCGGAGGATAGCATCTGATGGCTGCCCCATTCTGAGTCAGGACACCCAGCACAGGGCGCAGCTCCATCTCTGAACAATACCTCCTTGGGTCCCACTCACCAGTGTCCTGTGAGGAGGAGTTCTCATGTGCTTTTGCTGAGGCTCTTCGTTTTTGTTTTTTTGTTGCAGCCCACGTCCTCTCCCGCTTTCCCAGGTCTTCCTGACTCGTTCTGTTTGGTCACCTTGGCATCTCCCCTCCCGGGTCTTCCCGACTTGTTCTGTTTGGTCACCTTGGCATCTCCCCTTTCCCGGGTCTTCCCGACTCATTCTGTTTGGTCACCTTGGCATCTCCCCTTTCCTGGGGCTTGTTTATCACGTTGGCCTCATGTCAGGACCTTGGACAGAGCAGGTGAGGCTGGCCTCCCCCACCCTCTGGGCTTCCTCTCTGCTGGCCCTGGTTGAACCATCCTCTCTGCCCCTCCCCTGTGCAGGGACATTGACCCTGGCCTTGGGCCTCGGTCCACACTACCTTCCAGCTGGGATTGGTCCGCCTGCCCATCACCGTGTATCGTGGGGCTGCTTCCGGGTTCATTCCTGCCAAGACTTGTCCCTGGTGTCCTCTGAAACGCCTCCCTTCACTCTCCTCTGCCAACCTTGCTTGTTAATGTCTCTGTGTTTTGGTTCCAAGGCCTCGTCTGCTGGGCCCTTGGAGCTGACCCATGGCCACTCTGTCCAGTGGGGGTGACCTGCAGAAACTGGGCTCCTTTCTATCCCCAAATGACACACACCAAGCCCCTCTTCTGGGTCCCATGACAGCCATTGCCTGGCACCTGGTCTCTCCTGGCCATGCCCACGTGGTCACCACCACGGCACCCACAGCCCTTCCCCTTCCATTTTGGACTGGCTGTTGCTTACCCTCAAAGCAATGCTTGTGGGTGGCTGGCTTCTCTGGCCTCAGAACGGGCTAGCCCACCTGGTACTTCCCTAGGCTTTCTACCTTGAGGATGGCCTTGCACACAACTATCAGGAGCCCCCAAAGCAGCAGAGGCAGCCTTCAGCAGGACCACCCAGTGACTGGAAACTCCTGGGCTCAGCAAGGGAGGGGCCAGCCGGCTCGTCAGTCCTGCCATGTTCTTCTGGCTCAGATCCTGCCAGAACACCTCCATCATCCAGCACGTCCTGATACCATCCCCTGCAAGACCCTGGGACAGGAGGCTGCCAGGGGAGATCAGAGTGGATGGGGAGACCCACTCAAGAGCAATCCCCCAAACAGGTGGGGAGACAGTCAGGAGGAGCCTACAGACATGTTCTGGGCCCATGGCATCCACGGCTCATATCGAGCACTTTCTGTGGGGCTGAGGCTGGAGAAAGGCACAAGGGCCGAGAGCCTCTGTCCTGAGGACCAGGCTGCTGTTCTGTGTTTCAAGGGCTTCCTTTGAAGCAGGCACCAAATTAACTCAGCCCAAAGAGCGAGAGTTCCTTGAAGTGCCCAGGCCCTCCCACAGGGACGCCCACCTTCCTCTGTCTGGGGCACCCTGGTGTCCACCTGGACCCCGGGGCTGTGCTGCTGCAGCCTCAGCTGGCAATGAGTGTGGGAGGGAGAAACCCCTGAGGCCTGCCTGGAGGAGGCCCAGGGCTGTGCAGTCCCTGCTCTGGGGTGGGGGGGACTAGTCGCCAGCTGTTTCTCAGTGACCAGCAAAGTGGTGGAATCCAGTGTAACTGGGCATCCCCATCCCTCCGGAGCCCAGCACTTCATCACGGTGCTGACAGAGGAGCACCTTCTGTGTTGTGAGTTTATTCCAGCCTAAATTATTAAGCAGATTGTTTAATAATGCAAGCCCCCACATTGTCGGTGGAAGGGCAGGCGCCTGTTCAAAGCATATTGTTCCCGGGCAGCTGTGGGGGGCCGTGCTGACTTCCCTCTGATCTTGCAGCGTGGGGTCGTCTCTGCTAACGGGGAGGGAAGCGGTTTCACTTGGCTGCTGAGTGAAGGTCGACTGTTCTGTGCCCGCTGGGCTGCGGGGCCCACTTTCCTTTGTGAGTGACACCTGCTTTCTCACACCTGCATTTGACAGGTCCCTGGGATAAACACCGACCCTTCTGGTGGTGCAGACCCTCAGCTGTTCTCAGGTGGGAGTCGCACTCCTGCCCCTGCACACACACGTGATGGGGTGCTCTCACAGTGCTGAGGCAGATTAATTTCCTGGGCTGGTTTTCATCTTACTCAGAGCCCAGCAGGCCTGTGCCCGTCAGGCAGCAGCAGCAGTAACGCTCACATGGGGTGCTCTGGCCAGGCTGTGACTGCCTGGAGGTCACAGGGGCACGTGTGGCTGCTGAGCTTGTTTGCTGCTGGATCAGGACTCAGGCCTCACCACGTTCATTCAGACTAAATACCACTGGGAGCTCAGGGGCCGTGGACAGGGCTGTGTGTCACAGTGAGTGCCTGGTATGAGGTGTGGCGTCTTCAGCGCCCGAGCCAGTGGGAGCTCAGGGGCCATGGACAGGGCTGTGTGTCACAGTGGGCACCCGGTATGACGTGTGACATCTTCAGCGCCTGAGCCAGTGGGAGCTCAGGGGTCATGGGCAGAGCTGTGTGTTACAGTGAGTGCCTGGTATGAGGTGTGGTGTCTTCAGCGCCCGAGCCAGTGGGAGCTCAGGGGTCATGGGCAGAGCTGTGTGTCATAGTGGGCGCCTGGTATGAGGTGCGGCATCTTTAGTGCCTCAGCCACTGGAAGCTCTGGAGCTGTGGACAGGGCTGTGTGTCACAGTGGACGCCTGGTACAAGGTGTGGTGTCTTCAGCACAGAGACCACATGCCCTGGTATTCCTACACATGGCCAGAGGCAGAAGTCACTGCACAAACCTTTGCAAGCTCAGCAGAGGCGTCCACAGCATTGTCCCAGGACATCAGAGTCCCAGGTGGGTTTTCCAGACATGACTGAAACCCTAAAAGGGCCCTTGGAAACTCAGAGGACCCCCCCACTGTGAGAACTCCATGAAGGAGGACTTCTGAGGGTGGAAGGGGCACTGCTAGTGACAGTATGGGTTGACAGGCAGGCTGGGGCTGTCCACATGGCCCGGAAAGCTCAACTGGGCTCCATCTGAGCTGGAAGGAGCCTCGGCTCTTCAGGAGGCCATGCCAGGCTGTACATACCCCTTTGCCGTGTTGGCCCCTTGACCCCTCCCACAGTCCCGGGCAGCTGTGCTGCAGGGGAGGCGCCCGATGCCCCCAGTGGGCAGTAAGTCCATCTGTAAGGGTTTGAGTCCTGAGCACAGAGGAGTCCAGGGAAGACCCGCACAGGAGTCAGGGTGAAGGGGCAGCGAGGGCACAGCCTGGAGGCTCTGAGTGCCCAGAGGTGCAGGGAGGGGTGTTTGAGCAGGGTCCCCAGAGGGAGTCACCCAGCAACCTAGAATTCCAGTTACCCAGGACTGAGAATTTCTGCTTGATTTATCAAGGGTTTGCTGGGCAAGGGCAGGTCAGGTGCAGAAGTTGGAGTCCAGGGAAGAGAGGACGTAAAGATGAGACCTATGAAAACATGCCCCCCCTTTTTTAGACAGAGTCTCAATCTGTTGCCCCAGACTATAATACTATGGCCATCATAGCTCACAGCAATGTCAAACTCCTGAGTTCAGGCAATCCTCCTGCCTCCGCCTCCCAAGTAGCTGGGACTACAGGTGCCCACCATTACACCCAGGTGATTTTTCTAGTTTTGTAAAGATGGGGTCTCACTCTAGCTCAGGCTGGTCTGGGACTCCTGAACTCAAGCAATTCATCCGCCTCTACCTCCCAGAGTGCTAAGATTATAGGGATGAGCCACTGTGCCCTGCTAAGTAAATCTCTCTACAGGTCTCTTTCTTAAGGTCCCAGAACACTCCAGTGAGGGCTCAGGGTGTGTGTGGACTCACAACCTGGGCACTTGTGTCCTGTCTGAGAGTCTACATGTTACCTCCTGTTGGCTGTCTGGGTCAGGTCTACTTCTGGAAGGGGCGGCTGGCTCCCTGGGATGCTGCCTGGTGGGGGAGATGCTTGGTGGACACTACAGGGTCTCCCAGAGCTCCGATTCACACACTGTTAAACTCTATTAAGACCTCCATGGCCATTATGGACAGTTTAATTATTTGCTCCATGCACTGCAAAGGCACGGACACTTGATTTACTGGGTGGATAGGTCACAAAGATGAGCAGGTTGATAAATGCTGCAGGCGATTTTCCTGGTGGAGGCGTCTTTCGTGTGCTTTGTCCGATAATTAAAGATTAATTAAATAAGAGTGCTCCTAATGAAACCTCCCGCTCGCAATTCTCCTCACTGAGCCAGAAAACACAAAGCTCAACAATGCGCTCACTTTTCCAAGGACCCGGGTCTGCAGGGCAGTGTTTGTCTCCTCCGTACCAACTAAAGCAGGATGTGCAGTGAGGGACCCAAAGGTTCTTGTTGGAGCGACAACCCTGGGGTGCTCAGGGTGGCCAGCAAGTTCCGAGTCAACCTCACAGCTAATCTCTGGCACATAGGGCAGCATCTCTCCATGTATGGGTTCATTTAAACCTGTCATGGAAACCCAAACACTTATGTAAGAAATAAGTCCCATACTCATTGTAAATATACTAGAGAGAAGAGAAGGGCTTTCTGAAAAAAGTTATATCTTCCTTGTTTGGGGAGAAAAACACTTAAAAATATTGGTATGTGTACCTTTCAAGACAGTATTTATATAAATACATAAAGAAATCTGTGCTTAAAATATAACACAACATACAACCTCTGTAAGTTGACCACCCAAGGGACTATAACAAACTGGCCAACACACAGAGGTGGTCAACCTAAGGAACTAGGCCTATTGTACTGATGCATGTGGTGCATGTCCGGTCTAGGAAAAGTAGGTTAACCTAAGGAAGTGGTCAGTGTAGGAGGTGGCCAGCCATGGAGGTTCTAGTAGTAGTCAGAATAATGCCCTCCAAAAGCTGGCCATGTCACAATCCCTGGACCCTATAAATATCTGACATGGCAAAAGGGAATTAGAGTTGTGTGGATTGTGGTTGATCCTCTGCTGGCCTTAATTACAGCCAGGTGCACCCCATCTAACCACAAGGGGTTAGAAGAGAATGATGTTAAGAAGAACTTGACCCTCTGTTGCTGGAGGCCATGAGCCCCTGGAAGCTGGAAAAGGCAAGAAAAAGGACTCTGTCCAGAGCTTCCAGAAAGAAGTCAGCCCCCGTGGACACTGTGGGTTCAAACCTGACCCACGTTGGACTTCTGATCTACAGACCTGTAAATTAATAAATTAGTGTTGTGCTAAGCCACTAAGTTTGTGGTAACTTGTTACAGCAGCGATAGGATACTCATACGCTTTGCGCTTTTGAAGTCTTTGTCTTTGCTTTCTTTCCCTAGGTGATAAAACAGTTTTACATTTGTATGTTTGTACATTCTGGAGCAACTTGTTTCAGGAATTATTTGTTCCTTGAAAGTCTGACAGATTTCCATTTTAGTACAGTCTTTTCCAAGCAGTTTTTTGGAGAGGTAAGTCTTTGGCTGTACCTTTTCTCCTGGAATACACTGGGACTGTTTCCAGGACCCCCGAGGACACCAAACGTGAGGTTGGCCCTCCGAGCCTGCGTATATGAAAAGTTGGCCCTCCATGTGCCCGGGTTCCACGCTCCACAAGTAATGTATCTCCAATCTGAGTCTGGTGTGTATGTGGATAGTACATCATTCCATTCACTTATTGTCGATAATTCTGCATGTTTGTTTTGTACATGTCTCCTATAGATGGTGTATTGTTGGGGCTTCTTATTTTCCATCCAACAGAAGTTTTGTCTTACAATTGGTAAGCTTAATTCTTTAACTTTGCTAAATGTAGATTTATTAGGGTTCAGCTCTACCAGTTTTATTTCATATTTCTGGTTTATCGTTTACTCATTTATCTATTTTACTTTCATCGATTTCTTATTTTCCAGTAAAGAGATGGTGTTTTATTCTGTTTGTTAAGTTAGTCTACTTTATTCTACAATCTTTATTAATTTTTTTTAACCTTACCAGTTTTCATATTATTTCACTTAGAAGACAACTACTTCGGGACATTCCTTTCTGAGTTGTCCTGAATATTCTTTCCTTTATTCTTTGCCTTTGTTTGTTGGGGCAAGGTCTTGGGCAGGTGCTGCGACAGGCCTGCCCTCACCTCTGGAACATCCACTCCTCCTCCGTCACCCTGTGCAAGTTCACCGAGATCAAGCTCTTGTGCTAACACCCAATTTCTGGGTTCTGTTTTCTTCTTTGATTATTTTGACCATTGGCATTTCCTCCCCAAATGGTTCATTTCAACTAGATGGCCTGGATTTTAGTGCACAGAGGCCTGGATGGCCTCCCTGTCGTGCCCAGGGTTCACAGCCTCTTTCATCTCCTTACTGGCTCATTGGTCTTGATTAGAATTGACAGGGGCTCCTCTGTTTGACTGGCCTTTCTGGAGGAAAGATTCTCAGCCTTGATTACTCACCACATCCCCATCCCAAGTCATTGCTCTGTGCTTTAGAGTTAATTACGTTCTTCCTGCTTTCTGCCTGCCTTCTGTTGGTCTCTTTCCAAGTTCTTAAATTTAATAATCATTTTATTTATTCTTATTATTTTTTTTTAAATAGAAATAGTTATGAAAGTAATGAAATGTAACTTGAGTTGAGTTTTCGCCTCATCTTTAAAGTTCTCAAGTAAATTATTTTCATAATAAACCATACAGTTTTGATTTTAATTTCTGGCCCAGGATTTGCTAGACGAGGTGTGTTTTCCTCTCCCCAGCTCCAGGATAGGGTTCTTGTAGGTTGAAGCTTTGTGTGGATTGACCTCTAGGATCTCTGTGATGTTGTCAGCCAGGATCCTCCACGAAATTGGTGATTTTACAGGTTGTTGAACTGTGGTTTATTTGCACACTTGGCATGGTATATTATATACTATATTATCAAATTATATTACACATGTGCTATTATTAGTTATATTATATGTATTATATATATCAAAATCCTTCCTATGTACTTAAAATACATTATTGGTTTTTTTTTTTTTTGAGACGGAGCCTCAAGCTATCCCCCTGGGTAGAGTGCCATGGCATCACAGCTCATAGCAACCTCCAATTCCTGGGCTCAAGCGAGTCTCCTGCCTCCGCCTCCCAAGTAGCTGGGACCACAGGCGC
>CAUYQV010067802.1:0-29432 GCA_963574575.1 Galagoides demidoff | reverse complement strand
TCACTATAGCCTGAAACTCCTAGGATCAAGTGATCTTCCTACCTCTGTATCTCAAATATCTGGGATTACAGGTAAGTCACCATTGCATTGGGCTGGAAAACTTAATATTGTTATGATGCTCTCCAGATCTACAGATTCAACCTAAACCCTATCAAAATCCCAATTGGCTGTTTTTCAAGCTGAGGCTGAGTACAATGGCTCACTTTTGTAATCCTAGCACTCTGGGAGGCTGAGGCAGGTAGATTGCCTGAGCTCATGGGTTCAAGACCAGCTGGAGCCAGAGAGAAACCTCACATAAAAAAAATAGCCAAGCATTGTGGTGGGCACCTGTAGTCCTAGCTACTCATAAGGCTGAGGCAAGAGGATAGCTTAAGCCCAAGAGTTTGAGGTTGCTGTGAGCTGTGACATCATAGCACTCTATGCAGGGTGACTAAGTGAGACTCTGGCTAAAAAAAAAAAAAAAAGAAAAGAAAAAAGTTCAAGCTGGTTTTAAAATTCAAATTGCAAGATAAAAAGAATACCCAGGTCAGGTGGGGTGGCTCATGCCTTTAATCCTGGCACCTTGGGAGGCTGAATTAGAAGGATCATTTGAGCCTAGGGGTTGATGCCACTGCCCTCCTCTATGTTGGGTGACAGAGCAAGACTCTATCCAAAAAAAAAAAAAAAAAAAGCACAGCCAAGATAATTTTGAAAAAGAACAAAGTTGAAGAACTCACACTTGCCAATTTCGAAACTTAACTACAAAGCTGCAGTAATCTAGACAGAGTGGTTCTGACAAAAAGATAAATAGTTCAATGAAACAGTATTAAGAGTCCAGATATAAACCCTCACTTTTATTATGTATTGATTTTTGACAAGGATGCCAAGTGAACTCAGTAAGGAAAGATAGTCATTTCATCAAATGATGCTGAGACAACTGGACATCCACATGCAATATGTGGACTCCCTTCCTTACAGCACATATAAAAGTTAACTCCAAATGAGTTAAACTTAAACTATAGACGTATAGATGTATAAGCTTGAACTATAAAATACAACTATTAAACTACAAAACTCTCAGAAGAACACATAGGCGTAAATCTTTGTGACTTAGTATTAGGAAAAGTTTTCCTAGATATGACAACACAAAGCACAAAGTGACAAAAGAAAAATTGAAAGAAAATTGGACTTCGTCAAAATTAAAAACTTTTGTGCTTCAAAGGACACCATCAAGGGCGGCACCTGTGGCTCAAAGGCCCCATATGCCGGAGGTGGCGGGTTCAAACCCAGACCTGGCCAAAAAAAAAAAAAAAAAAAGGACACCATTGAGAAAGTGAAAAGATATACCACAGAAAGGGAGAAAATACTTGTAGATCATATATATGTCAGGGGATTTGTATCCAGAAAACACAAAGAAAATTTTTGCAAACTCAATGACAAAAAGACAAACCAATTAAAAAGTGGGCAAATGATTTGAATAGATATTTCTGCAAGAAGCTTTATGAATGGTCAGTAAGCACATGAAAAAATGCTCAAATCATTAGCAACTGGGGAAATACAAATCCAAACAACAACGAGATACCACTTCCTATCACCAGGATGCCTAAAACTGGAAAGACACACTAATAAACATGTGAGGATGTGGAGAAATCGAAACTCCGATATGCTGCTGGTAGGAATGTAAAATGATGCAGCTGCCATGGAAAACAGTTTGGCCACAAGAGATCAAGCATAGCGTTTCCATGTGACTCAGTAATTCCTCACCTAGGTATATGCCTAAGAGAAGTAAAACATATATTCTCACAAAAACTTGGACACAAATAGCCACAACAGGCTCGGCGCCTGTGGCTCAATCTGCTAAGGCGCCAGCCACATACACCTAAGGTGGTGGGTTCAAATCCCCAGCCCGGGCCCACCAAACAACAATGACGGCTGCAACCAAAAAATGGCCGGGCATTGTGGTGGGTGCCTGTGGTCCCAGCTACTTGGGAGGCGGAGGCAGGAGACTCGCTTGAGCCCAGGAGTTGGAGGTTGCTATGAGCTGTGATGCCATGGCACTCTACCCAGGGGGAGCTTGAGGCTCCGTCTCAAAAAAAAAAAAAAAAACAATATAACTGTTATTATAACAATAACATTATCACTATAACCATAACAATATTTTGGTACCTATAACTATAGAAATAGCCCTATTACTGCAACACTAACATCACAACTATACTTAGAACACTGTTGAAATAGATATAGCATTGAAATCATAATATTATCAGTATAATGATAATAATAGCGTTGTAGCTACAATAGCAGCACTATATTTACAACATGAAAACCATAATTATACTACTATACCTATAATGATAGCATAACTATGATTTACTCTAAATATAACTATGGAACTGTAACTATAACTTTTTGATAATAACACTGTAATATTATAATTTTATAACCATCTAAATATCTGTAACACTACAAATATAACCCTATACTGCAATACTGAAGAATAACAGAAATAGTTAACAATAAAACAGTAACCATAACATTATAACTAAAAAATGAAAATCACTACAATCTATATACCATCTAATAGCACTCTAACCACATAAATACACTTACATTATAAGTATATTTTCATTATACTTAGAAATATACTATTATAACTAAAAAAATGTAATATAGCCACAAATCTCTAAATATAATTAATCTTTATAATTACAACAATACAAATATAACCCTATAATATGAAACTATATAGCATTAGCAGTATTACTATTACAATATAACCATAACCACAATACTGTAAGTATAATAAAAACCACTATCACTACAATTATCAGAATGTTGCTATAACCATAAAACTGTAACATAATTATAACAGTGCAACTATGCCATTGTGATAATTATAACTATAATATCATCATAATACCTATATTACTAACACAATAAATCTATATATAGGTTTGCAATTACAGAATTAGCACTACACCTGCAGCTATGGAAGGTAACTATAATAACTATAAACATAGACCTATAACTATAATAATATATAACTATAACTATAAATCTTTAACAATAACTATTATTATAAAACTAAAAATATAAATTTTTAACAATAATCATAACTCTTAAGTATAATGTTTACTTTACAACTGTAATGAAAATACTATAACCATATTGAAAAAGTTATGACTACAACAATACAACTACAATAACAACTTAACTCTGACTATAACACTATAACTATAGCAATGTAACCTAATACTACAACTATAACTATAATGCTATTTCTATAATAGACCCATGATAATTATAATGCTAACATTTCACCTATAAGGTTGACACAATAACTGTAACATTAACACCATTAACTATAATCAATTATAACTTTTTAACACTATCACTGCAACTATAACACTGCATCAAATGTATACTACCAACACTATAAAACTAATGCTGTAATTGTAAATAAAGCGCCATAAATTTAATTACAGCACTATACTGAAAATTTAGCACTGTAATAGTGTTACGATTATATACTATTTGATTCAGCAATCCCACTACTGGGTATGTACTCAAAGGAAAAAAGGTCATTTCTTAAAAGGACACCTGCACTTGTATGTTTATAGAAGGACAACTGAAAACTGCAAAGACATGGAAACAAACTAGGTGCCCACTAAAACATGGATGGATTAATAAAATGTGGTACATGCATACCACAGAGTATGCACTACTCATTCAGAAAAATAATGTCAATTTAGTATCCTTTGTGACAATCTAGATGGAACTGGAAAGTATACTCACAAGTGAAATTAACCACAAGAATAGAGAAACAAACTCATATACTCAGTACTAAATTGGAACTAATTGATCCATAGCTAAGTGTAGATATGGAAATAAATCTCAATGAAAACCTAACTGTTGGGAGAGGTGGGGAGAAGACAGGTAAATTCATACCTACTGGGTAACAGTGTTAATAATTTAGGTGAGGTGAGGGACACACAATTTTGATTCTATCTGTACAAAAACAAAATCTGTAAACAAAATGTGTGTACACTAATATTCTGAAATTTAAAAAAAATCAAAATAATTTAAAAGGTTATAATTGCAAGTGCAAGAGTAAATTATAACTCTACAACTAGTATACAACAAACCAACTATAATGCAACACTATAATTAAAAATATAACAAAGCTGCAACACTATAACAGCATAAATTTTCCAACATTGCAACTATAATAGCATTACTATAATACTGTAGATATACAGTCTACAACTCCAACCATATTTATAACAATATAAGCAAAGCGCTTTAGCTACAACTTTTTATCTTTTTGGCAAGAGCCATTCTAACTGGAGTAAGATAGTACCTTATTGAGGTTTTGATTTGCATTTTCCTAATGATTAGTGATGTTCAACATTTTTTATGCATCTGTTGGACAATTTTATGTATACTTTGATAAATTTCTATTCAGATACTTTGCCTAGTTTCTAACCAGATTATTTGTATTTATGCTGCCGAGTTGTTACCATTCTTTGTATATACTGCATATTAGTTTTTTGTCAGATGATAATTACCAAATTCAAATTACCAAATTTGAATTACCAAATTACCAAATTCTCCCATTCCCCAGTTCATCTCTCCACTACTCATTTGAATGTTTCCTTTCCCATGCAGAAAGATTTTAGTCCTATTTGTTTAGAAAAAGAAACTCTTATATACTTTTTTTGTATATAGTATAGCCATTATGGGAAATTTATGCTGTATGGAAGTTAATCCACAATCTAAAAGTAGAACCTCTACACAATCCATTAATCATACTACTGAGTATTTATGAAAAAGAAAGGAAATCAGTGTATAAAATAAATATGTGCATTGCTATGTGTTTTGCAGCATCATTCACAATAGCTAAGCTGTGGAATCAACCTAAATTTTCATCAACAGATGAATGAATAAAGAAAATGTGGTATGTGTACAAAATGGAATACTATTTATCCATAAAAAGGGATCTTATTATTCAGATCCCTTTTGGCAACATGGATGAATGTGGAGGATAATATGTTAAGCAAAATAAGTCAGTTCCAGAAAAAGTTAATTATCACACATTCTTGTCCTTATACACTAGTTTAAAAAAAAAATGAGGTTGGGCTGGTGGCTCATGCCTATAAATCCCAGCAATTTGGGACACGGAGAGAGAAGGATCTCTTGAGGTCATGACTTCAATACCAGCCTGGGAAACATAGACCTCCACTCTACAAAAAAAAAAAAAAAGTTATATATATATATATATATATATATATATATATATATAAAATAAGTGGTAGCACACAACTGTAGTCCCAGCTACTCTGGAGGATTAGTCAGGAGTATCACTTGAGTCCAGGAGTTCTGGGATGCAATGAGCTATGATCATACTTGCACTCCAGACTGAGTAACACAGTGAGAATTTGTCTCAAAAATTATGTGTGTGTGAATGTGTGTATGAATAAACTAGGCTCATGGAAGTAGAGAGTAAATTTGTTTGTTTTTGAAACTAGGAAGGGTAGGGAAGGGGAGAATGAAGAGGTGAGGTAGGTTAATAGATACAAAATTACAGATAGATGGTAGGAATGAGTTCTGATGCTCTGCAATACTGTGAGGTGAATATGGTTAACTATAATTTATTGTACATTTTCATTAAACTAGAAGAAAGAATTTTAAGTATTCACAACACAAAGATAAATGTTCAAGGTAGTGGATATGCTGATTAACTTGACTTGATCATTATACATTGTATATAGGTGTAAAAATATCAACCTGTATCCATAAATATGTGCCATTATTACATGCCAACTAAAACTAATAAGGAAAAATGTAAATATAGCAAACATGAGTATTTATGCTAATCACAAAAATAGCTATAACCATATAGCTATTATACTGTATCAATAGCTCTATATTCATAACTTTAGTTATTATAGCATAATGCTACAATACTTCTGCAATAATTGCAATACCATAACTCTATAACTTCAATCATTATGCTAGTACTCTGTCTTTATAAATCTAATACTATAACTCTAACTATACAACTCTGAAATACCTCTGACTCTCTAACTGTACTTTTATAATTCTAACACTCTAAATCTCATTATATAGATTCTTTATAACATTAGTTCTATGTCTTGACATTCAATTGTAACTACGTGTTACTATAACACTATACACTACATTGATATACATATACATATATACATTAGTGCATAAATAATTATGATCTTATATATTTTACCATTAATAGAAACAAGCATCAGGGATTATTAGAAAAACTACTTATTCCATTTTGGGAATGAATAATATTCAATATGAATCTAGAATATACTATAACATTTAATAGGATGATGTCAAACCTTATATGAATCTAATTAAGGCTTTATCACTTACATATAAATTATAGAAAATATGAGAGGTAGAGATTCAGGTTAAATAACATGATAAAGAAGTAAACAGACTTGCTCAGAATGCTGGACAATCTAAAGAATAACTAATGTTTCTTTAACTGGTCAGTTGCATAAAAATATTAAATGTTTGCTGCTCTAGATTAAGCAAGACATAAAAGACACAAGTGAGTTTTTATGTACAGTTTATTTATTATTATTATTTTTTTTTTTTTTTGCAGTTTGGCTGCAGCCGGGTTCACACCTGTCACCCTCAGTATATGGGGCCAGGGTCCTACTCACTGAGCCAAAGGTGCCGTCCTCTATATACAGTTAATTTAAACAATAACTCAGGTCAAATGCAAAACTACTATAGTGAAAATATTGTGGAAATTTGAATAGAGTCTGGATGTTAGATAAAATCAAGTTTAAATTATTAGGTGCTTATATAAATAAAACTTATATAAATAAAATTTCACATTTTTAGAGATACTCAGAAAATTATGTAGCAAAAAAAAAATAATGTCAGGAAGTTCCCTTGAAATTCTTCAGGAATAAAAAGAAAAAAGAAAGAAAGAAAAATAAAAATAAGACGATGAATTGACAATATGGGGTGGCGCCTGTGGCTCAAAGGAGTAGGGCTCCAGCCCCATATGCCAGAGGTGGCGGGTTCAAACCCAGCCCTGGCCAAAACCTAAAAAAAAAAAAAATGAATTGACAATATGTTTATAATCTTAAAATGTGGGTAATAGTATTATGGGATTCATTATACTCTTCTACACATTTATGTAGGTCTCAAATGCTTTATAATTAAAATTTTTGTAACCAATTATATGAGGGTATTATTGATATCTTCATGAATATATATTCGAAATATTTATGAAAAGAATAAGGAAGTTGATGAAAATATTTCAAATTGTATATGAAAACACCACACTGTACCCCATGATTGCATTAATGTACACAGCTATCATTTAATAAAAATAAATAAATAAAAGAACAAGAAAGTAATCAAATCAGATTTTTGCAGAGGCACTTTCTGTATTTGGTCCAATTTGCATCAAAAAATAGTCTTAGGTACTTTTCTTGCTCAAGCAGTTTATTTTGGCAGTGTTCTTACAAGACAGCTAGTGCATGTTGGTGTCATGGGTCAAATATAATCAGATGTTCAGATGATGGAAT
Source organism: Galagoides demidoff (assembly GCA_963574575.1). NCBI lineage: Eukaryota > Metazoa > Chordata > Mammalia > Primates > Galagidae > Galagoides > Galagoides demidoff. The sequence continues at coordinate 21,864 of CAUYQV010067802.1, read as the reverse complement.
GAGTGGGAGGGTCTCTGTATGGAGACCATTCTCAGCATTTGAGGGATTCTTCCCATTTACAAATACCTATATTTATTCCAAGTCAGCTACTAGATGTTTCTTTCATAAAGATAATTCAACCTCTACTTGTAAGGTAAAACTTTGTTTTAAGAGTTATGAAAATTGTGTTTGCAGTGAGGTGGTAATATCTTATGGAAATCTTCAAGCCAGTTTGCATCATACTTCTAAGCAACAGTGTCAGTCCTTAAGACAGTTCTGTGGACCTTTTTGTTATCATTAATATTAGAGCTAAAATATCTCTCTAATGATGTATTACACAGACTAATGAAGACATATGAAGCCCAAATAATCCCTTGATCATTAAAGAATAGAGAGGTAGTCTAAAAATTTTCCCACATAATAAACTTCAGGCTTAGTAGTCTTCAGCAATGAACTCTACCATCAATATAGGAAACAAATAACTACAATCATAAGGAAAATTTTAGGGTTTGGCTGCAGGAGCAGGGAAAGAGGTAGCAGTGATGAATGGAATGAGGTATAAATGGGAGCCAGCCTGAAGAAAGAGCCAGACAGCCATCTGCCCCATGTCAGGTTGTATATGTGGGCTAGTCTGAGTGCTGTTCTGGCTGCCTGGAATGCTCACTTCATGGTCTCATGACCTGCAATCCATCTGACACTTTTTCTGCCCTCCTGATGGATGCCCTGCTGTTTGGGGTGCATGTGTTCTGTAAGGCACTGGGAGTAGGATAACATAGATGTTGTCACCTCAATTAAGAGGACTTAAGCATTCAACAAGTGTTTTCAGGTTTACTGTCTTACAAAAGAAGAGACCAAACAAGGTGTCTGACAAGAGTTACCACTTTCCAGATTATTTCAGAAGGAAGAGAAAGTTTATATAAAGAAGAAATATATATATATATATATAATATATATAAATATATATATATATAATTGATATAATATATATATCAATTATAATTCTGAGGGAAAAGTGGCAGAACCTACAAGATAGTCCATGGGAAGATGTTTATGGAGCAGAATGAAAAGGAACAAAATATCAGCAGAGGAAACCCCCTGAGATGGTTTGAGTCCAGTGACAGGAGTAAAAGAAGAGTTTTGTTTCTTTCTCCCCCACATCTCTAACAGTTTAAAGATTCTTAAACTGCTGGAGAGCCTTTCTAGCATGAAGAACCCAAAAGTTGCTGCTGTCACTAAACTGGGAGCATCTCTAGGATAAAACACAAACCTGCCTACTTACTCCCTTGAGTCACTTCCCATCACCACAGAACCAAATCGAGATAGAAAGCACAATATTGCTTCTCCACCACCATGAACTTTTTTTCTCCACAAGAGAGATTCATCCTCTCAGTTTTCATATTGCTTGTTCCCACACAAACATTTTCCAACTTCAGCCTAGACTTTAGGAGCCAGAGGGCCTGGTGGGTCTTGTATTATCTACATGAGCCCAGAGCCTGGACATTGTAGGTTGGATCCCTTCCAGAGAGAGGAACAGAGGTCACCAGAGTGCTACCTGTCCTCCATATGGTCTTTTCCTCCTGTTCCCCTCTGCTACCCATGGCTTCCAGAAGAGATGATTGAGCCTGGGCTTTCAGGAGCTGGTGCTTCCCACTTATTGCTTTATGCACCGCACTGGGGATTTCACAGAAAACCAAGCTCAAATCTCTCCTCTTAAAGATCTGAAGGGGACTCAGGGGTGCTTGAATTGTGAGCTCCCTACTCACGAGCCCTTCCTGGTGCTGCTTGCTTGGCTATTCCATCAGAGAAAATAACACCCAAACTGGAGGGACATCAAACCTTTTTGAATACTCCATAGGCAACTCAATATCAGTATGTTTCTTTCTCCCCAGCACAGTCAGGGATTGGTCTTTGGTGGCCTGGGGACAAGCCTGTGGCCAAATCCTGTACCTGGAGGACTAGATTATGTTATTCTGAGGCATAAAGGGGAGATATGTGAACTAATCTCAGGAGGTGAGGGATCCCACATTGGCAGAACTAAAAATAAAGTGCAACATGGGTCCCAGACCCAGAACACTCATGGATCAACCCTTCTTCAGAAGAAGGCCATGCTCTTAGCTGAGGGCAGGATCCTGGACAATGAAGTTCTCAGCCCACAGCATCACTATGGGAGAGCTCAGCTAGTCAGAGCTCCAGGGTATTGGCAGAAGTCAGAGGGATACCCAGAGCAGGGAAAAAAGAGCAAAACTCATTTCCAATGGCCAGACTATGGATCTCAAATGGCTCTACCTCCACAAGTCAACTTTATGGCTGGTTGAGACCACTTTAGCCCCTCCTTGTTGCCTTTCTCCAAAAGCTTGGAGCAGACCTTTGACACTTGCTAAAATAGCTAACTTACCAGCTGTTGTGGACCCTGAAGAAAAACTCCCACAAACAAGCCCTAACCAATGTTTCTCTTCCACTCAATTCTCCTGTAGCAGAGAATGACTTATCTGGCAATCACAGAAACTCACTCACTACCTGGGGCATTTGAATGCTTTCCTGAGTAGCTAGAGCTGGTCACAGGTCCCAAAAACAACCATGTAGCTTGTTCCTTCCAGCAAGCGCCACCTGCTGGAAAGGAGGTCAATTTGCACATCCCCTTATAGCATTTACAGACACAATCATACAAGGTGTGGTTGATTCTTACCCACAATCATCACATACTGTCTTAGAGATTATACTGAGTGTGCCAATATGATTCACACTGCTAAAATGACCACAGTACTGAGGAAAGAGAAAGGATTTCAAAGACCTCCAAACTTTCTCATCAAAGAGAAAGTGGAAATATGCCCACATACAAAGGTCACCAATCGTACAGTTTATAAACAACTAACAACTTATAAAACCAACACACTAAGGTATATCAAATGAAGGCATTCACCCAGAACCTAAATCACCATCAAACCACATGCAAATAATGTCTTGTAATGTTCTTACCCAACATATGCTACAGACACACCCTTATAAGTGGGGGGAGCGGAGAAAACCCCCATACAAAAATAAGAAGTTGCAGCACCCTCAGACAAGAAAAATTAGGAAAAGAAATCCAGAATTATGAAAAATAATAACAAAAGGACACACGCACGAAAGGACATAAGCTCTCTAATAATGAGTATCAACCAAAATGAAAATATTGAAATGACAAATAAAGCATTCCAAATATGGATTGTAAGAAAGCTCAGTGAAATATAAAAGACAGTGAAAATTCAACTTTTCCAGAAGCATAAAAACAATTCAGGAAATCAGTGAAAAATTTATAATGGAGGTTGACATATTTAAACCTTTTACTGTGGAGCACTCAGAAAAGAAACATGACTACAGGCATAATTCTCACCAAATGGACAGTCTGTATTGAATGCCTAAAGGTGTGCTTCATATCAAAGATACATGTTGTTTGAATGCCTATAGGCATTGTTCATAGTCAAAAGTTTAAAAAAAAACAAACAAAAGGAAGAGCAAACCAAAACCAAATCCAGCATAATAAAAGAAATATTCATAACTAAGTTCAGAGCAGAAATAAATCAAATGGAACATAAAATAGTCTCAAAACCCTGGCTTTGAGAGACCATTCTGCTCTGGTCTCCAAAGCAGCTGAGACCACAGGTTATATATACACACACACACACACACACACATAAGACATGGAATCTCTTCTTGATCCTACTACTAGGCATCTCAAGCACCTAACCTTGGGTGATTCTACAGCAAGTGCCTTCTCAGAGTTCTAGGATTGCTGATGTAAGCCACCATGCCCAGACTATTACTATTATTTTTCCCATCATTCTGCACTTTTTTCTTTCTAATTCTTCCTCTTTTATTTATTCATTTATTTATTTATTTATTTATTTATTTATTTATTTATTTATTGCAGTTTTGGCCAGGGCTGGGCTTCAACCCACCACCCCTGGTATATGGGGTCATCACCCTACACCTTGAGCCAAGGTGCCGTCCTCTTCCTCTTCTTTTCTTTTCTCTTCCTTTCTTCCTTATACTAAAATGCCTTTTCTACATCAAAACACAGAGGCAATGAAGATTAAAGAGAAAGAGAAATTGAGATAAACAAGCATGAGAAGGAAATAAATAAGAAGAAATCACATATGAGCAGGTGCCTGTGAAAAACAAAACTCTAACAACATAAAAAAAATGGTAGCAGATCAATCACACCAAGAAATCATGATTAAACTACCATAGGTGATCCCATCTATAAAGAAATCATGGAAATAGCAGAAAAGGAATTTAGAGTATGTATGGAAAAAATGATGACGAGAACTGAAGGGAAAGTAGAAAGCCACCAAAAGGAAATCCAAAAAAATTACCAAAGAAATAAATGAAAGACATGATGAAATTAGAAAGGATATAACAGAGAATAAAGCATTGAAGAAGTCATTCAGGGAGTTTCAAAATGAAGTAGAAAGTTTCAATAACAAATTAAACCAGGGAGAAGAAAGAATCTCAGAGTTTGAAGACAAGGGTCTTGACCTCAGTCATTAAAAGAGGCAGAAAAGAAGGGTGTAAATGCACAGCAATCTATTAGAGAATTATGGAACTACATGAAGTGCATAAAGATATGAATTATCATTATCCCTGAAGAAGAAGAAAAGACACTCATAGGGTATAAAAGCCCTACTGGAGGATATCATAACTGAAAATTTCCCTGATATCACCAAAAATTCAGACACACTCCTGTTAGATGGATATAGCACCTTGACTTATCTCATTTCAGACAGAGCATCTCCTAGACACATTGTAATTAACCTGGTCCAGATCAAAACAAAACAGAAAATTTTGCAAGCAGCAGCTTACTTACAAGCACAAAAACATTACCATAATAGCGGATTATTCAGTGGAAATTTTACAAGCCAGGAGAGAGTGATCCTTCATCTTCAGTCTTCATAAACAAAATAACTCCCAGCCCAGGATTCCATATCCTGCTAAAATAAGTTTATATTCAATGGAGAAATCAAATTTTTTACTGACAAACAATCATTGAGGAAATTTACCATAACAAGAATAGCTATTCAGGAAGTACTCAGACCTGTATTACACAGAGAAAATCACAATGAAACACCAGCAAAGTAAAGACACTTGGAAACTAAAGGACAACTCCTGGCTTCCACGATGGCCCATGTGATAAACAGATCCATAAAACAAGATGAACAGAATTCCAGAATACCTACCAATTATCTTAATAAATGTGAATGGCATAAATTTTTCCATTGAAGTGGAACAGACTGGCTTACTAGATAAAAAAAATAAGACTAGCCAACTTTATATGGTTTTCAGGAAACACATCTATTCCCCAAGGACAAAAAATGGCTCAGGATGAATAAATAGAAAACAATATTTAAGGCAAATATACATCAGCAGAAAGCAGAAGTTACAATCCTATTTGCTGAGAATATCAGCTTTAAAGCAAAAAAAAAAAAAAAAGTAAAGAAAGACAAAGGTAGATGCTATATACCAGTCAATGGAACAATACAAAAAGAAGACATTTCAATACTAAATATTTATCTGCCCATCTTCATGCTGCCATATTTACATAATGAATCCTAACTGGTATGAAAAATATATTACTCTACAATACCATAATAGCTAGTTAATTCACAACTCCACTGATAGAACTGTACAGATGCTCCATGTGGAGGATAAACAAAGAAACAATGGACTTAAATGTGACTCTATAACAAATGGGCTTGATAGGCATATAAAGAACATACCATATCAATATTAATGAATATACAGTATTCTTGTCAGCTCATAGTTCATTCTCCAAAATTGGTAAATCTTAGAAAAAAAAACTCAACAAATACAAAAGAATATAAATATGCCTTTTACCTTTTTGGATAAAATTGGAATAAAGATATAACTCAAATCCAACAAAAACTTTTATCCCTACACAAAGTTATGAATACTAGACAAACTCATGCTGAATGACAGCTGGGTCATAAATGAAATAAAGACGGGAATCACTTGATTCCTTGAATAAAATGAAAGTGAAGCCATAAACTACCAAATTCTGTGGGACATGACAAAAGTAGTACTATGATAGAAATGTGTCCCATTAAATGCCCACATCCAATAACACAGACAAAGTACAAATCCACAACCTAACTAATCATCAAGGAACTGGAAAAGGAAGAGTTATTCAATCTCAAAACTGACAGAAGAAAATAAATAACCAAAATTATAGCAGAATTAAATGAATTTGAGAATAAAGAAACTTTCAGAAGATTAACAAGACAAAAGGTTAGTTCATTGAAACGATAAATAAAATTGATAAACCTTTAGCCAGATTAAGAAGAAACATAAAAGTAAGATCTTTGATAACTTCAATCAGAAATGAAATAGGGGAAATAAAAACAGATAACCATAGAGATACAAAAGTTCATCAGTGATTACTGCAAAAACCTCTTTGTCCAGAATTTGAAAATGCAAAAGAAATGGAACAATATCTGGAATCACAGTACTTTCCTAGATATAACCAATATCAAGCATTGAAATTGCAACAAATATGTCCTGGAGCAGATGGTTTTACACCAGAATTTTTGGAAACCTTCAAAAAAGAGCTTGTACCTATATCGAAGAACTGATTCTAAAACATTAAGAAAGAAGGAAGCCAGCCCAAGTCCTTCTACAAAGCAGATATCACCCTAATACCAAATCCAGGAAAGGATCCAACAAAAAAATAATATTTTAGACCATTTCTTTATTAAACATGGATGTGAAAATACTCAATAAAATCCTAGCAAATAGAATGCAGCTACACATGAAAAAATATATACATCATAATCAGATGGGCTTTATCCCAGTGATTGAAGCCTCACTCAACAAATGCAAATCCACAAGTATAATTCATCACATTAAAATATGTAAAACAAAGCCCATATGATCCTTTCAATACAGGCAACAAAAAGCATTTGACACAATCCAGCATCCTCTACTGATACGAACACTTAAGAAAATAGGCATAGGTGGGATGTTTCTTTAACTGATAGAAGCCATCTATGACAAACCCACAGCTAATATCATACTGAATGGAGTAAAGTTGAAAGATGTCTATACTACCCAAAATTATCTACAGATTTAACATAAAGCTGCCTAAGAGACCAACATCATACTTTGAAGAACTAAAAAAAAAAAAATTATTCATCTCATATGGAACCAGAAAAGAAACCAAAGAGATAATACAATTCTAAGAAATAAAAACAAATATGAAGGCATCATGTTACCAGACTTCAAGTTACACCATAAGTCTACAGTCATCAAAACAGCATGGTACTGGCATAAAAACAGAGACATAAATCCTTGGAACCAAATAGAGAATGTAGAGCTGAAACAAGGCTCATATCACCATCTGACTTTCACTAAATTAAATCATGCACTGGGTAAAATAATCCCTATTTAATAAATAGAATGCTGGGAGAAGTCATTAGCCACATGTAAAAGACTGAAATTCGACATGCCCTCAACACATACAAAATTAAGTCACACTAGATAGAAGATTTAAATCTAAGACACAAATCAATAAAAAAACCCAGAAGAACATGTAGTAAAAACTCTTAATAATATCAGCCTGGGGTAAAATTTTATGAAGAAAAACCCATTGACAATTGCAGCAACTACACAAATAAATGTGGTCTGGCCAAGCTTAAAAGCTTCTACACAACAAAGCACACAATAAACAAAGTGAATAGACAATCTTCAGAATGGGAGAAGATATTCATATGTTAGAAAATTGACAAAGGGGTAAGAACCAGAATTTACAAAGAACTCAATCACATCAACAAGAGAAGAGCAAACAAGCAAATTAATCATCTGGCAAAAGACATGCAGAAAACTTTCTCCTGAGAAGACAGACAAATAGGCAACAAACATATGCAAAAATGCTCAAAGCCCCTAGTCATCAGAGAAATGTAAGTCAGAACCACCTTGTGGTATCGCCTAACATGAGTGATAAAAGACCACATCACAAAGTCCCAGAGCCACAGAGATGCTAGCATGGGTCTGGAGAGAACACTGTTGATGTGATTGCAAACTAGTACAGCCTTCTTGGAAAAAAGGATGGAGAATTCTTAAAGAGCTAAAAGTAGGCCTTTCATTTGATCCCACAATTCTATTTCTAGGTATCTATAATTTCTGGAAAAAAAGACAAAGCAAAACAAAACATTATATCATAAGGACATTTGTACTCAGATGTTTATAACAGCTGAATTCCCAATTACAAAGATGTAGAATTAACTCAAGTGCCCATCAACTCATGAATAGGTTATTATGTAATACCATTCAGCAGTAAAAAATGGAGACTTTACATCTTTTGTGTTTACCTTGATGGAGTTGAAGAACATTTTCTTTAGAAAAGTATCTCAAGAATGGAAAAGCAATACATCATGTCCTGCATACTAATTAGATACTGATACAGGGCAGGTGGTACCCTAGATGAGGCCACAACAGGCTACCTGAGAGGAACTTCTGTGCCTTCTGCAGAGCTGCCCAGGGGTGTTGGTACAGTGGGATGTGGGAAGGTGAGGGCTGGAGAACCAAGTGTGGCAGAGAGAGGTGAGTGCAACAGAAACCTGTGGGTCCCTAGGATGTTGAGAGAGACCATAGTACAGCCCACACTATTGCCCATGCCAACCCCAGAAATACCCCTGGACCTAGGGAGCACTCCTCTGACTCCACCATGAACATTTCACAGGCCAAAGCATGATACAGGGTTGTCCATTCAGGAATGAACCAGGACCACCCCCCTATTTCCTAGGCCTAGACAATTGTGTGTAAGTTTCCTAGGCCTGGGCAATTCCATGAAGGGAGTGGTTCATTCACCTTGCCCTGAGCAGAGAGACTAAATCCATTCATTAGTATGCTCATTCACCTTCTCCAAGCAGAAGAGTCTGTATCCATTCATTTGCTGACAACTCCTGGACAAATGTAACTACAAAGGATCCATGTGACTATATATACCCCCCTAGACAAAGTACCCAGGTGCAGATTTTCCAGCTTGGATCTTTCCCTCTACCAGGAGCTCTGGTGATTTTTCTGTATTATATTCAGTTTAATAAATCCTGTCTCACCACTCATCTGTTGTCTGTGGATTCATTCTTCAAATCCCAAAGACCAAAGACCTACTGAAGAAAGAAATTCCAGTAACAATACTAGTAGATGAACAACCACAGACCCACATGACAAAAAAAAAAATGATAAAATTCAAGTAGCTAGAGGGGGGAAAAAAAGGATGGGGCTCTATAAGCTTCCACTGAACAGGCACGATGTACAGGTATATGGCAAAACTCCCAGGTGAAAGACTCAACTACAACTCAGACACCAACTAATAAATGCAAATAATGTATATTAATCATATGTGCCATTATATTAACACAACATAAAAACAAAACAATTAACAACCATATTTTTAATCATTGAGAAAAATAAAATTAAAAAAATAACAAGAGAACATTGTGAACCTGATGATGAAATTATGCTGAAATATCTTTCAAAATAACCAAAATAACCTACCTTTTGGATAAAATTTGAAAATTTTTCTTCCTTATAATGAAAAATGAAAATTTTCTAGTTATTCTGATTTCTTTTTAATGTTACATTGAAAAATATGGTAATAGAAAAAGTCTGGATAAATAAATACAATCAAAATAATTGTAAAGGAAAAATAAGTTATCATTTATCCAAGTAATAATATAATATATACAAGAACTCTGAACAATTAACTATATAATTTTTCAGATTTAAAGGTTGTTTAGAAAGTATTTTAGATAAAAGTGAAAATACCAAATTCAACTGCATTTAAAAAACAACAGATAGTTTTCAATGCAATTTTACAAAGACACATTTTAACATTATTTGAATGATTATATACTGTATGGACCAAATATTTGTGATTTCCCAATACTACATATAAAAGTCTTAACATATAATATACTGGTATTTGGAAATAAAGTTTTAGAAGCTAACTAGGATTAGATTTGGTCACAGAAGTGAAGTCCTTATGATGATATTAGTGGCTCATAAGAAGAGGAAGAGCAAAAGAGCCATACCTCTGCCTTGTGAGGACATGGCAAGAAGGCAGTCATCTGCAAGCCAGGAAGAAATTCCTCACTAAAACCCAGCCATAATGACACTCTGAATTTAGACTTCAGTCCCCCAAACTGAGTAAACAAATTTCTGTTATTTAAAACACCCAATCTATGGTATTTTGTTATTGTAATCTAAGAACATTAATACAAATATTTGCTAAACATATTCATATGTAAAAGTCACTAAAGACAGTCCAAACAAATGGAGAACTGTGTTATGCATGGAAGATTAGGTATCAAAAGGGCTTAATTTCTCCTTAAATTATTTTACAGACACATTGCATTTTTAACTGAACTCCCAACAAAAGTTCCCTTTCAATTATTCGTGGAAAAATAGAACAGTTAATTCTAATACCTACATTAAAGATCAAGGTCCAAAAATAGTCAATAGGGAAAAAACGAAAGCAATGAGAAAAAAGGTCCTGATTTCAATACTTTTGATAATATTACATCAAGTGAAACTGTAATATTGTTTAAGAGAAATTCATTATCAATACATAATGGAAAAAAACATACATATATATAGGAAGAAAAATAATGTATAAAAAAGCATTGCATGTAATTTCTTTGAAAATGGACTACGTAAGTGAGAGACACTGTAAGATTATTAAGGAAGTGATTTTTTTTTCTCTTGGCACACAGTAGACTACATTTCTCAGGATCTCCTGGTATTAGATGTAAAGAGGTGACTGAAGTTATAGTCAATAAAAAAATGGAAGTGAGTTATGCTGCTTCTAAGTCTGATCCATAAAACCTCACTTGCCTCAGTGATTTTTCCTATCAAATACTTTAGGCAGAAAAACATGGAAAATTGGAAGCCACATGTTAAATATTATAGTGACCAAAATAAAACAAATTTGATCAACTGAGAACACCAGCATTGGACTGTTATATAAACAATTCATACATGTATTAAGACACTGATAATTTAATATGTTTGTTTCTTAAAGCATATTGTGTGAAAAATAAAAGCAGATCCAAATAATATATCACTTTACAAAATATAATTCCAGGTGGACTAATGAGACAAAGGAAAATAGTAAAAGTTAAAATGTGTAGAAGTAAATATAAAGAATAAACCTGTATGATATCAAGAAAGGAAAGCAGTTTTCAACAATACTAGTGATCATAAAGAAAAATAAGAACATAAACTCTAAAAATTTCTGTCCATCAAAAAACATTATAAGTATTTCCAGCTTGGTCAAATGGTTATTGACCTATTTTTACCTTATTTTCCATGTTAAGCACAAGTTTTAACCCAAGAAGTAGTGCAAAACAAATTAATATATGAAAACTTTTAATGAAGTAGAGTTATTCTTTAGAATTCCAAGACTGAAAGAATAGTACAGCTGCAGGGTGTATTGCACCTACCCATCCAACAGAAAGAAGCTCAGATATAATGTTTCTCTACTTAGTAAAATAAAACAGGTGAGGTAGACTCATTTCTTCCTTAGATTTATCAAGAGTGCCTCCAACCACATCAGGAAGCAGGCAGCCAAAGCAGACAGCAAAAGCAAGGGGTATCAATTAAGAGCCGTGCCAGAAATAAGCAGCCAATGTAGCCACTCTCCTTTTCCCTAGTCCTTACTTAAACATCTCTCACAATTTGAGGAAGATGGAGCCAGCAGGAAAGACTGAGCTACAGCAGATCGGGGAAAGCTCTTTGTCCACTTACCTGAAAACACTACTGCTAATATGCGGAATCTGAGAAAAGGATACAGAAAGATTGGCCAAGTCTGAGAAGTTTCTTTTTTTGCAGTAGCCAAAGACACTTTCCCCAACTAGAAACCATGGTGAGTGGTTAAAAATGGAAAAAGTAGTGCAACCTTGGAAGAATGCCTGGTCTGAGAAAACTTATTGTTGCCAGATGCATGTGATCCTCCTCCCCCTCCCAGATAGACCTGTGTGGTAATCAAATCATGAAAAAGAGATCCATGCACAGCAAACGTCTCAGTGCAGGAAGCCCACTTTTATCTTTAATCCCAATACTTTCTTTCTATACCCAGAAGCACTAAGACAATGGGAGGGCACTGATAGGGAATCTCATCACACCCCATCCCTAACAAGATACCCATCAGGGAAACCACCTATAATCCCATCAGGCTCATTGGTAGGGATGAGTGGGAGGCATAGAAGAACCAGATAAATCAAGCAGACCAAAATAATATCACAAAGTCTCTGAAAATGTAAGTTCAAAAAAGGAAAAGACAACCTTACATATGAACTGAGCAGGACTATCTGATAAAATAGAAGATTTAAATAGGATAAGAGTATTTTAATGTGACACACATAAGGTATATGATATAGCTGAATACCATTCATTGCATATAAAACTGGAAAAACTATAGTTTTAATGACAAATTACAATGAAAGAATGGAAAAAGATAGATGAATCTGTTGTTGAAATTATCTGACAATTATTTTCTGGCATCCACCATAAAAATTCTTTGACAATCAATTATAAGCTAGAAAATTTAAACAAATGGAAATTATAAAAGAAACCAAAGAGAAATTACAGAATTGAAAAACTGAATAACTTAACATGTGCTAGATGGTCTCAATAGTACAGTGAGGGTGAATTAATCATTGAACTTGAAGATAGAAAATAAAAATAAATTGACACCATCTGATAAACAGAGAGAATATTAACTGAGAGGGGAAATGTATAGACTCTTATGCTTATGGAACAATAACAAAAGACTCGATATTCATATAATCAGAGTCCAAGAAGAAGATCAAAGAAAATGAAACTTCAAGATTATTTAAAGAAATATTGGTTTACCAATCCTTCTCCTTCCTCCCCTTTCCCCTTTCTTAGAAAGGCAAACAATTTAACCTAATAATTTGTATCATCATATTAATTTGAAAAAAAGAAAATCTAATATGGGTGAAAAATCCCCAAATGTTGAGAAAGACATAAACCTATTGATGCAAGAGAAGAACCAATTATAATCAGGGTAAACACAAATAAATCTATGCCAAAAAATACTTAAACTGTTGGAAAACACACACACAATGAAAGGAACAGATTCAGCACTAAAAAAAGGGGTATAACTATAAAGTCTGCAACCACAAAAAAAGAATAATAAGGGAAAATTACAAAAAAATTTACACTCATGATATGTACAATTTAGAATTAACCAATTCCTCAAAAATCACATACTACCAAAACTCAGCTAGGATCAATAAATAATTTTAATTACAATATCACCAATAAAGAATTCATTTAAAAAAATTATAACCTCTTAGTCAAGCATGATGGTAAATTTTTGTAGTCTCAGCTATTCAAGAGGCTGAAGTGAGAGGATTGTTTGAGTACAGGAGTTTGTGGCCAGACTGGCCACATACCAAGATTCTGTCTCTAAATTGAAATATAAATTAAAAATTGAAAAATGCGCCTAACAGGGCATATTAAAATCAAGAATGTTTGACTACAGAATTTTACTAAACCCCAAACTAAAGAATTAACAGCAAATTCTCACAACTTTTCCAGGAAGTAGATACATAATGAATATCTCTTGATTCATAAATACTTCTCAATTTATAAAGACATTGTTACCCCAATACTGACATTAGGTAAAAAGAGAACACACACAAAAAGGAAAACTATAAATCAATATCTCTCATGAACTTAAACATTTACAAAATTATTCAACAAAATATTATTCCTCTGAATTCAATAATAAATGTTTTAAAGTATACACTATGCAAGAGGGATTTATTCAAGGTATACAAGACTACTTCAGAATTCAATAATGAATATTTAAGCATTGTAATATACTCTATCAGTAGGCTAGAAAAGAAAAATGTTATAATTATTTCAAAAGATGCAGCAAAACACTTGAAAATTCCAACACCCATTCATGGTTAAAATTCATGAAATCGAGTAGGTGGAAGGAGGAAATAGGAGAGGGGTAATGGGTAAATGCACACTATTTGACTGATGGACACACAACTTTCACTCAAACTGTACAAAAGCAATTCATGTAGCCAAAATGATTGTACCCCTATAATAGTATCAAAGTTTAAAATGTCTCATGAAGTTAGGAGAGGGGATTACTTCAATGTGATAAAGATAATTCTACAAAAAAAATCTATAGCTAAGAACATATGTAAATGTGCAAGACTGAACACTTTCACATTCACATTCACATTCAGTGAATGAGACAAGGATGTCTGTTTTCACCACGCTTAGTGTACATAATGGTGGGACTTTTACTTATTGTAATAATACAATAAAAATTAAGCACACAGATTAGAAAGGAAGAAAAAAATTATCACCCTTTGTAAATGACATAATTTTCTAGAATACCAAGGAATAGATAAAAAAGGTACTAAAACTAAAAAAAGAGTTTAACAATGTCCCACAAAACAAAGAATCATAAGTCATCATATTTCTACATATGAATAATATGAAAATGAAATCCCCCAAATCAAATCACAATACTATTTGCAGCCACTCTAAAGAAAATGAAATAGTTAAGTATGTAAGGTATGAAAAATAAGTTTATATCATCCTGGAAAATATACTTTGAAGGGTGGACTAGGTGCTAGTGTCATTCCATAGCTTCTCAAGGGGAGTAATTCAAAAGTGACTGTAGTGATATCCAGCAATGAGGTACATAGCACTTTTTCTAAGATTCTAAGATGAATCAATTTGTAAACTTAACTGTCTTTATCATACACTTAACTCTGAATTTTTCTTTTAATGTTGAGGAAAAAATTCAAAGACTAAATAAATAGATACACCATATTCATGGATTGAAAGACTAAACATAGATGATAATTCACCTCAAAAATCAATGTATACATTTAATGGACTTTCTATAAAATGTCAACAAATATTTGTAGCCAAGGAGAAACTTTTAGTACAATTTTTATTAAATGGCAATAGCCCTAGAATAGATAGAAACAATCATTACAATAAAGTTTAATGGGAGAAGTCATTATGTATCTAAGTCTTAATAGGCATCTGTAATAATATAGACAGTGTAGTATTAGTGGAGATACAAATATATATGTATATACATCATATTATATATATATATATATATATATATATATATATAGAGAGAGAGAGAGAGAGAGAGAGCGCGCAAAATAGAAGACCCAGAAATTAAAAACACAGAAATATACTCAACTGATTTTTTTCTGATAGTATATAGTATACACATATACTATTAATATTATAGTGTATGCAACAATGCAATTAGAAAATTAGATGTGCCAAGAATATGGGGAGGGGAGAAGGGCAGTTGGGTGGTGGGAGGGTGACCAGAAAGATTGCCTATATATCTGTCTAACAAGGGTACAAGTGAACTTTTCTAGAACTAGAATATAAATGTTTTGATACAATGACTAAGCAAATAACATGAAATCTATGTTAACCAGCTAACCAGCTTGATGAAAGTATTTCAAATTGTATATGAAAATAGTACAATGTACCCCATGTTTGCATTAATGTATACAGCTATCAATTAATAAAAAAAAAAACAAAAAAAAGAGAAAATTAGATGTGAACAAATAGACGTACTACTTAAGAGGATAGACAGATGGCAAATAATCACACAAAAAGATGGTCAACGTCATTAAACAAAAGGGGAATCCAAACTGAAAACACAATGAGATATCATTAAATATTTGCGATGCCTAAAATAACAATAATGACAGCATAAATTCTGGGGAGGATGCAAAGAAGGTAGATGCTCATAAATTGTTGATGAGAAAGTGATATGGTATAGCATACCCTGCTACAAAACAAAATGCACAATTAGCACATAACCCAGGAATTTAACTCCTAGGCATTTATTACAGAAAATGAAATGTTATGTTCACAAAATAACCTGTAAAGAAATATCCGTAACAGTTCTATTCCTGGAATTCCCAATCTGAAATCAGTTCAGTTATTTTTCAACAGATGAATAGTAAATAACCTGATATATACTTATCATGAAGTACTATTTAATCATGAACAAAGAAAAAAATTATACATACACTAACTTGGATGAAAATATAAGAAATTATGTCAAGTGAAATGTCAACCCCAAAATGTTTTAAACTAAACAATTCAATTTATATTATATTTTTTTCTATACAAATTTATGTTATTAGAAGAACAATTTTAACAGTTGTCAAGTAACAGTCTTTTGTGCCAAATGTTGCCATTTTTTTTTGTTATTGTTGTTGGGGACTTGGGGATGGAACTCAATTTTAAGAGGGACTTTACCTAACAAATGCAATCTGTGTAACCTGGTTCAATGAATCCCCCAACAACATGTTACATTTTTGAATTCATAAAAATTTAGAAATCAAGAACAAATTAGATATTTCTATGGGGTGAAAATGGAGGTGGGGGATGGAATGATATTTGAGATTATAAATGGGCAACATAAGAAACCATTGTGGCATTTAAACCATTTGTTATCTTCACATTGTTGGTGGATATACAAATGCACACTTATGATAAAAATTACAGAATTTAATGCATTCCCTGAATATATTCACGCATACACACAAATGAGTACTAGTCAAGTAAGAAATTTGATAAGGCCAGAAGTTTGTCTTAATAATAATAATAATACTTCTGTCATGATACTATACTACAATTTTGCAATATTATTACCATTGGGAAAAATTGAAAATGAATTGTGAAATGTCTGTATTATCTCTTGAAAGTGCAAGTGACCTTATAATTATTGACATGTTAATAGAATTTTTAATAAAAAAATTAACACCGTAGACTATATGACTCTACTTAGGATATAAAAGCCTGAAAGATGGTTACTAATAATCTAACAAATCATAATGCCCCTTAAAACCATTAATAAGCTTTGCTTGCAGTATATGTGTTATAAACTCAAAGTCTGTATCCTCCCCAAATTTGTGTATTGAAATTTTAACCCTCAATGTGATGGTATTAGGAGGTGGGGGAATTTGAAAGATAATTAGATTATGAGTCTAGAGGCCATATGAATGGATCAGGTGCCCTTTAACAAAAGACACGAGAGAAATAGCCTTTCTCTCAACCATGTGAGGGTATTATAAGAGAGTAGCCATCTGCTATTAAGAAGGAGTACTCTCCCCAAACATTAGATCTAGTCATGCCTTGATTTTGGACTTCTCAGTTTCCAAAACTGTGAGAAATAAATGTTTGCTGTTTAAGCCACTCAGTCTGTGGTATTCCTTCATAGCATTCCAAACTGACTAAGAGAATACTTAACTAGCAAAAACATTAGAGAACAAAGACATTTTCGAAGATTATTTAGCTGTGAGCATGGGTCTATATAAGGAACACAAGGCTACTATAGAAGGGAAAAATATCTCAGCAAATATATTCAAGGTTTTTTAAGAGACAAGTTGAAACTATTAAGAAAGTAGAGAATTTTTAAAAGTCACAGACACTAATAGACATCAGAATGTGATTATGAGAAAGATCAGAAGAACCTTGGTAGTGTAAGCCTAGGGAAGGGCAGAAGATACAGTATCTCCCTTGTCAATAGAACAAAAGCATTAAGATACTTGGAGAATGTTAGCAAAGCTTTTCACTTGTAGAGCTCTGATGATGAGCCATGGCAACAAGAAATGAGAACAACAGACATGAAGGCTATGTTAACCAGTTGGATGAGAGTATTTCAAGTTGTATATAGAAACATCACACTATACCCCATGATAGTATTAATGTATACAGCTATGATTTAATAAAAAAAAAAAGAAATGAGAACAACAAAATAAACCCTTTAACCTCTGAGGCAGTTCAAGAAACTTTCTTGACACAAATAGACATCCACTCTGGATGAAGGAAGAACAGAAAGACTCAGAAAGCCCTACTGTCATGATTCTGGGACACAAGGCCTGTTTAAGGCTCAGGCTGATTTAGGACAAGAGAGAACACTAACCCAAACCACCACCCAAAGAAACTAGTAAATATTGAATCACAAATCACAGCTGTATACCACTAAGAATATACAAGAGCATGAAGAAATTTATTCTGTGAGGAATAGCCTAAGAGATAAGTTCTAAAGAGGAGGGTGGAATAGAAGCATTATAAACATAGTGCCAGCAATAAAATGCCTACATCAGTGCAAGGTGAAGCTAGAGGAATTCAAAACATCAGTGCACTGACAGAAAGTATATTTACAATGAATCCCAAACCTGGTTTTATTTCTGGATATATTTACTCAACTCTGAATAACAAAGGCCTACCTAACTAAGAAACTTTCCATTTTAAGAATAATACCATTTATTTTTGTCTGTACTATATTTAACATAATGTGTATCTTCAACTAAAAATACTCATCAGAGAAAAAAGAAAATAAAGCAACACTGAGTCAAAAGACCACGGAATTAAGAAAATCAGATTCAGTTATGGCTCAGATGTTGGAACAATCATGCAGAAAAAAAATAGCTATGACTAATATGATGAAACCTCTACTGAAAAGGTGGGAATTCATGAATAGCTGGAAGACTTCAGTATAGAAGTGGGGGGCTAAAGTAGGAATGAAATGAAAAACACACATAAACAAATAAAGTATGGTTTTGATAGGTAAGCATGATACAAAAAAGGAAGATTACATGAATCTGAAATAAAGTAAATATAAATAATGAAAATGATGTAATATGCATGCAGTTGTAATATCAGAATGGAAAAGAGAGAAAACAGGATAGAAAAAATATTTTAAAAAATATTGGCCAAGAATTTTCCAAAATTATAAAGACATATCAAATCATAGAACCAAGACTATGGGAAATACACATCCATGGAATTATCAGAATATACAAACCTAAACATATCACATTCAGACTTCTGTGAACCAAAGATAAAGGAAAATACTAATGACAGAAAAGAAAACATATACATAGACAGAAATATAAGAATTAACACAGTTTTTGTCAAAAATCTATGCAAGGCAGAATATAATGAATTAATATAATGATATAATATATTATATCATTAATATAATGAATTAAAGTGCAGATTAACATATTGTTGATATAGTATTCTATACCCAGTGAAAATGCATTTTAGAAACTAGGAACTTATGTTTAAGCTCATTGACACAGAAAACTGGAAAAATATTGTTCCTGCTTGTATAAAGCAAACATTTGGACCTACTGAAAACTCATAAACTTTCAGAATCCGTAGTGCTAACCATTGAATGATAAAACTCTCTATAAACTCTAAAACATTCATGGAGCAGTTCCTGTAGCTCAGTGGACATATCACTGGCCACATACACTAATACTGGCAAGTTCCAACCTGGCCCAAGTCAGCTAAAAACAACAATGACAACTGCAATAACAAAAAAAATAGCTGGGCATTGTGGCAGGTACCTGTAGTCCCAGCTACTCAGGAAGCTGAGGCAAGAGGATGGCTAAGGCCAGTGGTTTTCAACCTTTCTAATGCCGTGGCCCTTTAGTACAGTTTCGGTGGGTTGCAACCTACAGGTTGAGAACCACAGAGTTTGAGATTGCTGTGAGCTGTGATGCCACAGCACTCTACCCAGGGTACCAGCTTGAGACTCTATCTCAAAAAGTAAAATAAAAAAAATAAAATAAGATAAAACATTCATGACCTCCCACACACACCTAGGACTTAGATATTAGGATAAATTGCCATCCTGAAATCTGGAGAGCAGGTACCTTAAGGCAGACATAAGACTCATTTATTTGCTTTCCTGCAGTAGAAACTTCTGGATACCTATAAGCCATTGGAAAAATGAAACAGTGGTCCAGTGAGTATGAAGCATTTGGAGTTCATATTTATAAAGAAAATTCCATCTTCTTGCTAGATTTTCTTTCAATTACCCAATTAGGCTCTAAAGTAGTAAACAAGAGCCAAGAATAGCTTTCTCTGTTAATGCTGGCTGAGGGAGGCAAATAGAAGACATTACTAAATCCATGTGCTTTACCCTATTTCTCTTACCAAGCAAAAGATTTACTCTGTAAAGAAAGGCTATGGATGGCTCAGCACCCGTAGCACAGTGGTTACAGTGCCAGTCACAGACACAGAGGCTAGTGGTTCAAACCCAGCCTGGGCCTACTAAAACAATAATGACAACTACAACAAGAACAACAAAAATAGCTGGGTCTTGTGCCATGTTCCTGTAGTCCCAGCTACTTGGGAGGCTGAGGCAAGACAATTGCTTAAGCCCAAGAGTTTATGGTTGCTGTGAGGTGTGAAATCACAGCACTCTACTGGGGGCAATATAGTGACACTCTGTCTCAAAAAAAAAAAAAAAGAAGAAGAAGAAGAAAGGCTATGTAGCCTGAGGACTCAGGTGAAATCTCATCACAGCTAAACAAAGGAAAAAAGAAGACAGCAGTAGCTCATCTTCTTTATCTTCTCTAAGTAACAAGAGAGCCTCATTCTTCATTGGAAGTGTTGGGTGGTAATTTCTCACCAGGAGAAAAGGACAACTTGGCGGCAGATGCAAGCTCACTCCTGGAATTGTATGAAAGCAAGAAACAACTACATGCTTTTGGGTGGCATGTAGCAAATCATCTTTATTTGCAACTACCTTTTATAGTAAGCTAGTCACATACACCACATTAATCAATAAACTTAACATTCTTTATTCTTATCTTAGACTATAGAAAAGACAGAAAGTCCGGGAAAGTAAGATAACTATCTTAAGACTAGCCTCAAGCTAGTCCTCTAAAGACCTGAAGCAATCCTGAATTATCTGACTTCCATTGTCAAAGTTAAATGTCAGGACAAACTGGGAAGTAAAACTTTTTCTTCCATGTGCTCAATTAAGTTTCCAAGAAACAGGCTCATTGACTCTGTTTTCTCATGGTTTGGAGGCCACTCACTTTTACAACAGTTTTTCACTCTCATCAACCTTTGTGTCATGTCTCCTGCATGGATAGGCCATATCAACCCTTATCTGGCAAGCTGAGTGACTGCATACTCAGAGTTCCATGCAGGAGGTTGTTATCACCTTGCCTGCAGGCCCTGCCATGCTTTCCCAGGCAGCTAGGCCTCTACAAAATTCACAATACTTATAAGTCTTTTCACCCAATTTCTGGAATTAAAAGAGCACATTTCATTTAGCTTATTTTATGTGGGCTTTCCTCCCACAAGGAAGAATTTCTAAACCATAGCATAATGTCTCTATAGCTTATCTACTGTAGCCTGGAGAAAATAATGAAATGGGAGAAGGTCCAACTCTGGAGGAGAGAGAGAAATCCTTGTCAAGACCACACTCTTAAGACATAAGCCGGCGGCACCTGTGGCTCAATCGGCTAGGGCACCAGCCACGTACACCTAAGGTGGCGGGTTCGAATCCCCAGCCCGGGCCTGCCAAACAACAATGATGGCTGCAACCAAAAAATGGCCGGGCGTTGTGGCGGGCGCCTGTGGTCCCAGCTGCTTGGGAGGCAGAGGCGGGAGACTCGCTTGAGCCCAGGAGTTGGAGGTTGCTATGAGCTGTGATGCCATGGCACTCTACCCAGGTGGATAGCTTGAGGCTCCGTCTCAAAAAAAAAAAAAAGACATAAGCCCATGATGCCTTCCAAGATAATTACAACATCAGACAACGTCCTCACCATCCACCACCAAATTAAAAAGTCTTGAATAAAAATTATGATAGAGTATGACCATAAGAATAAACACAAATTTGGGCTAGAATTAAGTTGTATCTTTTGCTTGAGAGCTATAGATTAGTTTCATAAAAGGGCTGTGTACATTGGATACTTTTTCTTCCATTCCTGAGATACTTTGCTAAGAAGCACATTTTCCAGTTCCATCCATGTAAAC
>CAUYQV010067799.1:0-13830 GCA_963574575.1 Galagoides demidoff | reverse complement strand
TCTCCTGCCTCAGCCTCCCAAGTAGCTGGGACCACAGGCACCCGCCACAACGCCCGGCCACTTTTTGGTTGCAGCCATCATTGTTGTTTGGCGGGCCCGGGCTGGGGATTCGAACCCGCCACCTTGGGTGTACATGGCTGGGGCCTTAGCCGATTGAGCCACAGGCGCCGAGCCGAAAAACACCTCTTATATCTGGTTTGTGGTAAGATGCAGATCTGGATCAACACAACATTGTTAAACGCCACAAAACTCATAACAGTACCGAGAGACTCCTGTCTATTCTGTACAAGGAGGAAAAGATGAAATGAAAACACTTTTTAAGGAAGTGTGACCTATTTGAATATAGTCACACATTCCTTCTAATTTAGTACCTTCTTTTCTCCTGTGAGGTTTGCATTAAGGATTTCAGGACATTCCCTCCCCGCAAAGGTAGGGTGTTGGTACAGCAAGGCACCTAATGGGAAAGCCTTCTTTGAGGGCAGTTTGAATTTGGGCATCTCAAGAAAATTGAAAGGTATTTGTTTCCTCTTTTTAGTTTAGAGACAGTTTAGAATCTGTAGTGACTTTTTCCTTCCCCCAGGTATTTTTGAGACATCTAAAAATGACAGGTTCTTGCCCAAGGAAGATGAACGTTTGCACGTGTACATGCAGAATTTGGCACGTGATCCTTGGCCACCAAGGTGTCCATGGATTCCAGAGAAGGATGGTCCCTGTTACAGAGGAATGGTGGATGTCTGAAGCAGGAACGCTTTCCGTCCTGCTAGAAGGAGGCTTCTGGATCCCTGAGAAGTGGGGTCAGGGAGCGTGGCGTTAACAGTGACTACTTGACACTTGCTAGTAAGAGTTGAGTCCTGCCCTCTTCTGTTTCTCACTTGAGTGGTTTTTGCCCTTGAGAAGGTTTGGTTTGGGATGATGATTAATCAACAAGTATTTGACCACCTAGTACATACTCAGCTCTGTATGGTATTTTGTTTCCCCCAGATTCACATTCTGAAAGCCCAAAATGCCTTTTACTTAACTTTCCTTAGGCATCTGACTTGTTGGGTGAGGTGTTCCATGCAGGTAGTACTTACTGTGTTGGATGGTAGTGCAGAGGCAGGGAACTAGAACGGGCTTTGTAGTGGGACAGATCAGAGGTGTTGGGTAAAGGGTGGAAAAGGAATGAGCATTTATTAAGGGATTATACTGGCACCTCCCTCCTGTCTCAGATACAAGCAGCCGCACCCAATTGCGGCGTAGCACAGCCCTACGTGAGAGACCCTAGACCTGGGCTCCCCGCGTGCTGTCTGAGTGACCTCATGCATGTCCTACCTCGGCCTTTCTTTTCCTTATATGCAATGCAGACAACTTGGATCTCAGGGCTCTATACCCACTACCTTTGTATGGCTTTGGTGTACAAAGGTCAGTGGAGGAATCCTGTATTTATCTTGATGGGTTTTTACTTGGTAGGATCCTGAGAACCAGTGTCCAGGTGGGCAGAAAAGAGAGCAGAATTTTAGGTAGAGTCGTGTTTTTTCACTTGGGATCTGTGCCCTTTGGGGAGTTTAACCTGTCTTTTGAGAAAGCTGTCTGCGTGGACTTTGAGTCCTCCCGGAGGGCTTATAGACTTGACCAGCAGTAGAGGCACAATCTTGGTGTTGTGGGTCTTAGGTATCATTCAGTTAGGGACAGGCTTTTGGAAGTACCTTTCTTCCTTGAGTGCTGGCAATTTCTCAGCCTGGTATCACCAGACCAAGTTCTCCCCCAACCTTGTTTTTCTGTGTGGCAAATTTATGCATTCTTTCTCAAGCTGCCCCCTTCAATTCGTGGAGTTCTGTTATGACCAATATTGCACTGCATCTTAGTATAGGTAGAATGAGTTATTTAAACATAGATGTTATATCCTGTTTTGTTTAGTAGCTTTGCATTGACCCTTCAGCTGCCACGTATTAGGTGTTCAGTATGTCCTTGAAATAGTGCATCTTCCTTGGAAGGAGTGAGCAAGAATCATGTTTAAATTCAGCTGAGAGTTTGGGGAAATCTTTGCTCCTAAGAATCATAAGAATGTCTGGAGAAGTGATTGCTAGTCTGGAGATTCTTAGAAAAAGCTAATAGCAGACACTGGAAACTTTGCCAAGGAATGTGGACTTGGGCTCTTTCATTCTGACTTTTATTTAAGATTTTGTTAAAAGGTGTTCTTTTGCTTCAGTCCAATGAGTGGATTTTTACTTGAAAGGCAGCTTTTCTAATAGAACATCTGTGGAAACGTTTTCAATTTCTAAATGACTTTAACCTATAAATGAAACTTTGAAACAGGTGGTCTCTTAAGCCATGTCTTAAAGAAAAGTCTCTGCCTTGTAAGAAATGGTCCAGAATACCAAGTGGGAAATGTAAGGCTGTTTAAGGAAGATACTAACTCATAGACCAAACTGGGGTGCCTTGGGAACTTGGAGATACTTGTACGGGCAGCTGTGGAGTATTTGGAGAATATTTGAGATGGGGATTCTGGGGCACAGGTGGGGGAAACTGAACTTCCTACCCATAGGCAAGTAGGGTTCCAGAACTTGGGACATACTAGTTAAGATACATTTGACTAATTCTCCAGAAGGGAAAAAAAGATAAATCTCCACAACTCAACATTCCATACTGTTTATATCACTGTTTCTCATCTAGATTTAAAAAAAATTATATAGACCTTTTTATAATTATATGTACTAATCAGCTTTGCTGTTGTAATGACTCTAATAATTCAAAGGTTTGCAACAGACATTAATTTCTAGGTCATATTATATGTCAGTGGCTGTGAGTCAACTTCTGTGGCTCTTTCTCCCACAAGCCGCCTTCTGAAAGAGCAGCCTCTATTTGGGGCATGCTGGTTTCTTCTTCTTCTTTTTTTTCTTTTTAAACATGTTTTAGACAGAGCATTAACTCTGTTGTCCCAGGCTAGAGTGCTGTGGTATCAGCCTAGTTCACAGCAACCTCAAACTCCTGGGCTCAAACTAGCTTCTTGCCTCAGCTTCCTTGCCTGTAGTCCCAGACAACTGGGACTACAGGCACCCACCATAATGCCCAGCTACTTTTCCTATTTTTAGTGAGATGGAGTCTCACTCTTACTCAGACTAGTCTCGATCTCTTGAGCTCATGGGATCCTCTTACCTAGCCTCCCAGAGTGCTGGGATTACAGGTGTGAGCCACCGCACCCACCTGGCCGGGACATGTCAGTTTCAAGGTGGAGGGGAGAGAGCCAGAGAGCCAGTGGAATCATGCAGTGCTCTTAAAGGGTCTGTCCCAATCTGGTGTGTGCTCATGCCAGAGCAAGTCACACAGCCGAGCCACAAGTCAGTGGAGTGGGGATGTCTTCCTGTGGAAAGACAAGTCTCACTTGGCAATAGTGAGAATGTATGATCCTATTAAAGAGGAGAATTAATAATTATGAACAATAATTCAGTCTGCCATATAGTCTGTGTCTGCTGCTTTCACTGAACATTATTTAATAAATGTATCAGTTGAGACTTAGCATTTTAAAATGCTTTAAACGCATTTCCTCCTTAAGTGTATTTAAAATTTAGATTAATTTGAGGGGAGGCTGGCGTGTTGCCTTGAAGAAGCGGGAGATCTTGTATGAATTCATCATTGTAGTACCTAGAATCTCCCAAATGGTTTTGAATAATGGTAAATGTTAAATACTAGGTATCTGAATTTAGTGGACTCACCTCCAGCGTTTCACATTATTTGCTACTGTTTTATCATTATTTTTGTGGTATAATTTATATGCTACAACATTTACCATTTTAAAGCATACAATCAAGTGGTTTTTCATGTATCCACAGAGTCCTACAACTATTATTACTAATTCCAGGATATTTTTGTCACCCCTAGAAGAAATCCCACCCTCGTTAAAGCTGTCTCTGTAGCCCCTGGCAACCAAAATTTTGCTTTCTGTTTCTAAGGATTTACCTATTCTGACATTTCATATAAATGAAACACATAGCACGTAGCCTTTTGTAACTGGCTTCCTTCACGTAGAATAATGTTACCAAGGTTTACTGCTGATGTTTTCTGATATGTACTCTTTAACATATTTAGGAACTTTCTTTTTGCTCCTTAATTTTACATAGAGATTTTAATGGAATGGCTGGTATTGACCAATGAATGATATCAGTAAACAATTGGGTAATTGTGGATATGATTGTCTTCCACAGCGGTTATATATACTATTAGTTAATGTAGTTAACTCATTGATTAATTTCCTAATGGGAATCATTCTTATTTTCTTGTATTCATTTGACATCATCCTAGTATATTCTTCTTTTTTTTTTTTTTGAAACAGAGTCTCATATGTCCTCGATAGAGTGCTGTGGCATCACAGCTCACAGCAACCTTAAACTCTTGGGCTTAAGTGGTTCTCTTGCTTCGGCCTCCCAAGTAGCTGGGACTGCAGGTACCTGGCTATTTTTTGTTGTAGTTGACCTTGTTGTTTAGCTGGCCTGGGCCAGTTTCGAACCCACCAGCCTCGGTGTATGTGGCTGGTGCTATAACCACTGTGCTATGGGCGCCAACCCTATTTTTCTTCTTTTTTAAAAATTATTTTAGTATATTATTAGCTGTTACTTCATCAATGATACTTATTACACTTAAACCCAATTTCCTTTTTGTCCTAATATTTTGATATCAGATATAGGTAACCTCCATAAAATGATTTGAAAGGTTTCTCCATTTTTAAAATGTGTGTCTTAGCATGTTTGTGTAAAGTAGGACTTAATCTTTGAAGATTCATATAAGCTCACTCTAAAGCTGTTGGTTCTTAGCTTACCTTTTACTGGATTCTCTACAACAGTTTTGTAAATATTTATTTGTTCAGGTTTCCTACCTCTTCTTAATTTCTCTTTGGCCACATTGTTTTGCTTTTTTTTTTTTTTTACTAGAAAGCCATCTAAATAGATCCCCAAACTTACTGACATAAGCTATTCATAGCACACTGTTATAATTTACAATCTTATTAAGATTTAAATAATTATTACCTATTCTGTTTCCTTTTTCTTCTTTCTATATAGGTTAGGCTTTCTAAGTTTTAGTTTATCTAATTTGTCTTTTAGAAGAGTTAAATTTGGGATTTGTTTATAGCTTTTGCTCTTTTCTGTTTTTAATTTATGCTTTAATTTTTTTTTTTTTTTGAGACAGAGTTTCATTTTATCACCTTGGTAGAGTGTTGTCATGTCACAGCTCACAGCAACCTCTAACTCCTGGGCTTAGGCGATTCTCTTGCCTCAGCCTCCTGAGTCGCTGGGACTGTAGGTGCCCGCCACAATGCCCGGCTATTTATTTGTTGCAGTTTGGCTGGGGCTGGGTTTGAAACTGCCACCCTTGGTGTATGGGGCCGGAGCCCTACCCACTGAGCCACAGGTGCTGCCCTGTGCTTTAATTTTTAAATTCTCTTTCCACTTTCTTCAGGTTTTTTTTTTCTTTTTTTTAAATGGGAGCACAAAACAGGTGGAATGTTTTTCAAATGCATATTTATCTACTCTTGTAGACTCTGCTTCTTTGTTTGTTTCAGATTTTTGAGTCTGTATGATGAGTTAATATAGGCTAGATGTACTTTTTGGTTTTTGTGGGTCTGAACAATGAGCTAATACAGTCTGGGTGTATTTTTATGGTTTTCTTGTGTCTGATGAGGTAATAATATAGGCCTGCTACTTGCTTGCCAGTAGAACAAGTGAATTACTGGATCCCTGTGTTTCTGCTTGACGTCATTAAATTTGTCTTGGATCCTTAGACTACCAGTTATCTGTGAGCTGGGAAGGGAGTCAGGAGGAAGACAGGGTCCTGGGCAGTCCAGTTGGGGAAACTCGGTCCGCTCCTCTGTGTGTCTGCATCCACTGAAGCCTGGCTTCTTATTGTTTTAGCTGCCCTCCCCATCTTGGTGGAGCCCAGTCCCTCCAGCATTTGCAGTCTGGCCTGCTCTGGGTTTGTTGGACACACCCAAGGTGCCTTCAGGTTCCTGTGACCTTCTTCCATCTCTACCCTTCATGGGGAGATAAAGCTGTGCGGACAGGCGCCCTCTGCTGGTGGCCCTCACCAGTGCTTGGCATCCTCTTGTTCCCAGCAACCAGACAGACGTCCTTGTGGTTCTCGCTGGCCCCACTGTCTGAACTCCTACGACCCTCATTCCCTCTGACAATTGCACTTTCAAGTTGGGGTGCGTATGAGGGGATTTAGGACATTTTTATGTCTTAGTTTACCTCAGTGACGCGGGTTAAAAAATGCCTCTTGGGCGGGGTGCAGCGGCTGATGCCTATAATCCTAGCCCTCTGGGAGGCTGTGGATGGTGGATTGCTTGACCTCAGGAGTTGGAGACCAGCCTGAGCATGAGCAAGACCCTATCTCTGAAAATTAGCCAGGAGTTGTGGCAGGCGCTTGTAGTCCCAACTACTTGGGAAGCTGAGACAAGAGAATCACTTGAACCCAAGAATTTGAGGTTGCTGTGAGCTATGACATCATTGCACTCTAATGTGGGTGACAACATGAGACTCTGTCTCAAGAAAAAAATAAAAATAAATTAAAAAAGGATGCCTCTTAGTTCTTTTTTTTTTCCAGTTGTGGCTCAGAAATTATATCCATTGGGAAACCTTTGACAGTGTTAGCCCTTTATACTTAAACGTGGCAGGGGAGATACCATGGTGGTACCTCCAGGGTGAGGTTTATCCATTGTACTCCGGATGTGCTTACCCCTGCGATTTCCCCAAATGGAGGAAACTCAACTGCATACTTTGTGAGGACTGTGTTTGCATTTTCCCCTGGAAAAAACAAACAAGACGAGAAAGTTTTGGCATTTAGATGGCACCCTTTCCTAGTTTCCAGAACTGATATGGCTCTAGTCACTGTTTTTCTTGTTCATTTTTCTTCCCCCAGTTGTTTCACTCTCATTTTCTGGGTTAATATCTGGACAGTGGAAAAAGGGAGAAAACAAAGGCTTGAGTTTATCTAGAGGTCTAGATTTATAATTTTTCAAACAAGTATGTAACTCTGTATCTTATTAATGTAAACACAGCCGTTTCCTGGTTCTTGAGCCTTTGGGGTTTTTCAAGGTTTCATTCTGTTGTTCCGCGTTGTGTTGGGAATACCTTTGAAGGGAACATTTCTGAGATTGCCCCTTTAAGTTTATTCTCCAAATTGGGCTTAAATTTAATTTTACAACAAAAGCGACAACTGAGAGTATTCTGTTCAGTTTGTATGGGACATGTCTATTCTTCAAGCGTCTTCTGTGTACCTGGCACGAGGGAGGTAACTCGTGGGTAAGGTGCAGTCTGTACGTTCAGAGTCATCGTCCTCCCCTTCACCCTAGAGAGAAATGCCTCAAGAAGCTTTGTCAGTCTCTTCTGAAACTAGATCATCCTGTTGCCCTCATTTCTCTAACAGTATCCAAAAGAGAAGTCAGATTATTTTAGCATGACTTGTTTCTATTACATTTACATTGGTTCCTAATGCATACCACTCTCTATTCATAAACCATATGTTTCATGTAATAATAGAATTTTTACCAGTGATTTATGTAATTTAATATTCGGTCTTGTGGCTGGCTGACCACTGTAGTGGATCTTAGAATTTAAATTCTTTGAACCAGAAGTTTTCTAAATCAATCCAGCTTGTATCTCTCTTCCTAGGGTAGAAAAAAGGAGGAGGAGGAGGAAGAAATGCTCTTATAATGGAAACCTACATGGTGAGATCTGTAGCATGTAGGTTTTGTAGCAATGGGTGTTTTCATTTATTTATCAACAGTGTAGGCCAGATCACACCTATAATCCTCGCACTCTGGGAGGTCGAGAACGGGTGGATTGTCTGAGTTCACGGGTTTGAGACCAGCCTGAGCCACAGAGCAAGACGCCGTCTCTAAAACTGGCCAGACCTTGTGGTGGGCACCTGGAATCCTAGCTGCGTGGGAGACTGAGGCAAGAGAATCACTTGAGCCCAAGCGTTTGAGGTTGCTGTGAGCTATGAAGCTACAGCACTCTACCAAGGGGCGACAAAGTAAGACTCTGTCTCAAAAAACAAAGCACAGTGTAGTTGTAACTCTTCACAGGGGCTATTCTAAACATCTATTGATGTGACAAAATCATTAATAAGATAATAAGATAATGTATTTGAGGCATTATGACTCCAAATGCAATTTTTATTTATAGCAGCATTTATTACATGCCTGCTGCATACCCAGCTTCATGGTTTATAAGGGGATGTGACAAGTGTGTGTCTTTGTGTGAATAGTGATATAGCCTCTACACCTACCATGTTCCAGGCACTATTCTGTTGCTTCCATATATTAATTAGCTCAATTCTATTATACCTATTTTACAGATGTGGACACTGGGACATAGAAAGATTAAAAATCTTGCTTAAGTCACACTCCTAGTCAGTAGTGGAACTGGGGCTCTCAGCCGGGCAGTGTGGTGCACGTTACTCCCAGCTGCATTGTCGTTCCACAGACACTTACTAAATACGGTTCCACTGGCAAGGAGTTGAATTGGGTCATTTCTAAGATGTATTCATTCCTTCATCAAATACTTACTGAGTGCCTACTGTGTGCCAAGGGTAGGATGCTGTCTGCTCTTCTGGAATTTATAGACTAGTAGGGAGTCAGACAGACAATAAGTAGATTTTACATTTTCACATTGTAATAAGTCTCATAAAGAGAAAAAGCCAGAGAAGGGCTAGAGGGTGAAGGGGTACGGGGATATTATTCGATTTTCTGGGCTGAGGAGGGCTCTCTGAGTAGGTGTTATTTGTGCAGAAACCTGTTTGAAGAGAAGAGCCAGCTCCACGCTCCACAGGGATCTGGAGGGAGAGGAGTGTTCCAGGGATAGGGAGCAGCAGGTCCAAAGGCCCTGAGGTCACAGTGAGCCTGCACAGCCCGCGGGCTAGAAGGAAGGCTAGTATATCCAGGGCCGGATGAACTGAGGGGAGTGTGACCATGAGGTTGGAGAGCAGGATCAGGACCAGGTCATGTCCTTGCAGGTTATGGGAAGGAGTTAGGATTTTTTTTTTTTTTGAATGCCAGGGATGTCTTTGAAAGTTTCAAGCAAGGGAGTGACATGTTTTGATCTACATTTTTAAAATAGCTCTATGGCTGCAGGATGGAGGACTGACCAGAGGGTAGCAAAGTCTAACAGGAGGCTTTTATGTTGAGCCAAGTGTTCTGTAATTTGCAATGGTCATAAAGGTGCTGCCAACCATACCCACCTGCCCTAGAACTTTGATCTCTGTGGCAAACTCCACTGCCAGAGGACACGAGGGAGTGGGGAAAGCTGGGCGCTTCAGTTCACCTAACCTTCTGCTCATTCCTCCTGAGACTTTATGTTTTCAGAGGGGATTCAGCTTGGTAACAAACCCTGACCTAGGAACCAGGAACCTGGGATCAGTCTTTGCTACAGAAGATACTAGCTTCCACACAGTTATGCAAGTTACTTAACCTTTTCGAGGCTTCTTTCTCACAGGTAGAGGCAATGTCTGTCCCATCACCTCACAAGGCTGTTATAGGGTACACTGAAATAAGATTATGGAGCACTGTGTACAGAGCGGTACCATGGCAATCTGAGGTGGTGGTGTCTCTGTTTAGGAGATTACAGACATTGGTAGTCTGTCAGCTGTTATATTGTGCTCATGTTATAGTCAAAGGAACACCCTAGACTGGAGAGGTACAGGCGTTTCCCCTGGTTGTGCCGTCCTAGGAGGAAAAAATCTGGCATATGTGACAAGATCTGATTGACTGACTCTCCGTTTCCCCACCCCAGACAACTGATTAGAGAACTGTTTAACGCCACGCTGGCTGGCCAGGATATTTCAGACTTTTATGTGCTGTGGGCCATTCCTGAAAGGTTGTTGGCCGAAATCCCCAGAGCTAAGGTTAGGGGAGTTGGCTGGTAGAGCTGGGGAGAGGCAGACAGGTAATCACACATCCTCAACAGACACACACACATGCGCGCACACACACACACACGAACAGACACAGTTACAGTTGTTGGGGGCTAAGTTAGATGTGTAAATAAATGATTAAAACTGTGAAAATTGCTTCAGTGGAGGTGTGTTTAACATTTTGAGAAGGGAGTAACTAATTCTGCCATGCAGGCGGTCCAGAAAGGCAGGAGAGGAGAGAGCATGTGAGCAGATTCCTGTGAGATATTTGAAGATCTTGACATTAAAAAAAAAAAAAGTGGGGGGCTTTTCAAGCACAGATGGGGGGCTGTGAAACAGCATGGCGGGTCCTAAAAATGAGATGATGAGAAAGAGGCTGCTAAGATCGGTCTAGGCCAGATTGTGGAAAACCTCTATCTGAGCTATACTGGCTTACCTGACCTAAAATTTTGAATTCTTTCTTTCTTTTGTACAGTGTTTGGCCACTGACAGATATTATGGGGCCCAGTGCGGTAGTGTTGATAAAATGCAAAGGTCGGGCCCCTGCAATGCCTAGTATTGTGTCTTTCCTGAGGTCAGTGTTTACATGTTTACTGAAATCACTAAGACTCGATGGTTATCTTAGAGTTCCAGAGAAGATGATGTCCCTTCCCAGATCCCCAGACACTGGGGTGAGGGTGGTGTAGGCCCCATGGTCTCAGGACAGAGAGAGCCACGGGATGAGTGAAGCTGCCTTAGCTGAGCTCTGCAGTCCTGTTCACACCAGGAGCAGCTGCTGAGGGTGTGATGCCCCGGCTGAGAAACTCCTGGACCCACCCCGTGGTCAGAAGCACAGCTGAGAAGTGTGTGGGTCGGGGGTGTTTCCATTCCCATGAGTACTTTCTGTGAAAATGGTGCGCCTTTTCAGTAATAACAAAATTTTTTGATATTGCACAAATATGTGATTAGATGATCTGAGGTCAGTGCAGATGGGAGGCAGAGGAAGGTGCCTTTTCTGGTACTTGAGTTGAATGGTACTTTCCATGGCCTACTGGGCTGGTGTCATTGCCCTTCACCCCAGGCCATGCCTCCCTCTTCTCTGTGCCTTCCCTCTTCCCACAAGCCCCATGATCTGCCAGAGCTCATGGATGTGACTGCTGCATTGACCTCTGGTTCCCGTGTGTTCTCTTGTCTGGGGGTGGGGTCCTACCCAACCTGCAGAGCTCCAGGTAGAGGGAATACAGAGAAGGCACCAGCCTGTGATCTGATGTCAAGGCCCTTTCCCTGAAGGCTAGTCTCTTACCATACTCCTTAGTCTTTGTCCCCCAGTGGTTCCAAGGTGACATTCAGAAATTTTCATGTCTACTGCTAGGCAGGGCTCTGCTCTGTTATCTTGGTTTCTTAAAACCAAAAACTGTAAGACTGGGCCTTTTCAGTTTTACAGCCTTTCTTGTATATTGTAGGGACATAATTTATTCAGATGACTTTGTACTAAAGGCTAAAGAGGTCTGTAATTTTTCTGTTGTTTTCTTTTTGCTCTTCAACGTCAGCAATATTATTTTTCATTTTTTTTTCTTTTTCTTTCCTGGCATTTGTTCCCCTGACTACCTTCCCCCCTCTTAAAACTCTTTTTCTTAGGGAAAATTTTAAGCATACACAACAGAGAATTGTATGATGAAGCTTCCAAATACCAGCTTTAACAGTTACCAATTCTTGAACATCTTATTGGCTCCACCAAACCATCCTTAAATTAATTTGAAGCATATACCAGACATCTTATCATTTCATCTAAGCATTTTAGTATTCATTTCTAAAAAATGAAATACTTTAGAAAATCATAATATTTTCATTATCACTCTTAATGATTCCTTAATGTTATCAATATTTAAGTTTTTCTGAATATCTCAAAAATATTCAAATTTTCCTGAGTATCTTAATAATTGTTTTGATGTAATTTGTTGATCTTTATTTCTTTTTTTTTTGAGACAGAGTCTCACTTTGTTGACCTGGGTAGAGTGCCGTAGCATCATAGCTCACAGCAACCTCAAACTCATGGACTGAAGCAGTCCTCTTGCCTCAACCTCCCAAGTAGCTGAAGCTATAGGTACCTGTCACAATGCCTGGCTAGTTTTTCTATTTATAGTGGAGACAGAGTCTTGTCTTGCTCAGGCTGGTCTTGCACTCCTAAGTTCAAGCAGTCAACCTGCCTTAGCCTCCCAGAGTGCTAAGACTACAGGCATAAGTTACCAAGCCTGGCCGATCTCTTAAGTTTCTTTATTCTCTGTTTTTTTCTTTTCTTGCAATTTATTTATTGGAGAAGCTGGGTCTTTGGTTCTTTTTAGTTCCATATAGTGTGGGTTTTGCTGATTATATCCTTATAGTATCGTTTAACGTGTCCCTCAGTTCTCTATATTTCCTGTAAATTGGTGTTGCGTCTAAAGGCAAGTTTAGTATTCGTATTTGATTTTCTTGGCACGCATACTTCATAGGCGGCAGTGTGATCTTCTTTTAGGAAGCGCATCACATTTAGTTATCTTGTTGTGGTGGTTGATTGAGTTTTTATGTGTTAAGTGTTTAAGAGGGTTCAGTCTCCTTTATATTAGCCTGGGTCCAGGCGTGGTATGGTCTTGAGAAAATGGGAAAGACAGCGTTTATGGTGTGCTCAGAGTTCCTCCTCTGTTGAGTTCTGACAGTGGTGGGGCTGTTATGTTCTCTGTCCTGAGCTGTTTGCTTGTGCCGTTTCCTCCAGCACTTCCTGAAAGATGAATCGGCAATGATTTAATCCAGAGCACTGCCATAGTTTGTCTCTTTTGGTCATGAAAGACCTAGTCACTCTAGAAACACTGAGTAGGGAGATGCTGGGATTTTTTTTTTGAAAATGATTTTTGTTATTTTTATTATTATTATTATTATTTATTTATTTTTTGAGACAGAGCCTCAAGCTTTCCCACTGGGTAGAGTGCCATGGCTTCGCAGCTCATAACCTCCACAGCTCATAACCTCCAACTCCTGGGCTCAAGCGAGTCTCCTGCCCCAGCCTCCCAAGTAGCTGGGACCACAGGCGCCCGCCACAATGCCTGGCTATTTTTTTGTTGCAGCCATGATTGTTGTTTGGTGGGCCTGGGTGTTTCTTACTTTGGCTAAACCAGCTGCTTCTGCTAATAATTCTCCAGAATCTCATTTGATTTGTAAATTCACTCTTTTCTTTTAGGATCTTATTTTGCCCAATGGTGGAACTCCAGTAGGCACTTCGAGCCCAGCTTCCTCATCTTCCCTCCTCAACAGACTCCAGCTTGACGATGACATCGATGGTGAGACCCGAGATCTCTTTGTCACAGTTGACGATCCCAAGAAGCATGTGTGTACGATGGAGACCTACATCACGTATCGGATCACCACCAAAGTAGGTCCCTTGGCTGTACAATGCCCGTGCTAAATAGCTTTGAAGTTGGGGTCATACTCCATGACTTCTGCCTTTGCTCCCTCTCTCCTTTTGTTCCCCTTTATTATGGGTGTGACTTTTTTTTTTTTTTTTTGAGACAGAGCCTCAAGCTATCCCCCTGGGTAGAGTGCCATGGCATCACAGCTCATAGCAACCTCCAACTCCTGGGCTCAAGCAAGTCTCCTGTCTCAGCCTCCCAAGTAGCTAGGACCACAGGTGCCCGCCACAACGCCCGGCCATTTTTTGGTTGCAGCCATCATTGTTCTTTGGTGGGCTGGGCTGGGGATTCGAACCCGCCACCTTAGGTGTATGTGGCTGACACTTTAGCCTCTTGAGCCACAGGTGCCAAGCCGGGTGTGACTTTTTTGTTTTTTTTTGAGATGGACCCTCAAGCTATCCCCCTAGGTAGAGTGCCATGGCATCACAGCTCATAGTAACCTCCAACTCCTGGGCTCAAGCTAGTCTCCTGCCTCCGCCTCCCAAGTAGCTGCGACCACAGGCGTCCGCCACAACGCCCGGCCATTTTT
>CAUYQV010067797.1:0-13112 GCA_963574575.1 Galagoides demidoff | reverse complement strand
GAAAGGGATTCAAGGACAATTCAAAGCAAAGGGATTCAAAGCGCAATTGGAGCCAGGGATACAGACTCTCACCTGCCAGACTCAGTCCACAGTATTGTCTGCTTCTCTGCTCACAGGTCCAGTTGGAGCCAGGGGTAACGGCCCTGCCCACTGGTCTCAGTCTACAGCCAGCTAGCCTCTGGAGTACGGTCTGAAATAGTGCCTGCCAAAACCAGTTGGAGTCAGGGGGCTACACCCCCTCTTGCCAGTCTCAGTCCACTTCTTGGCAAGCCTCTCTTTGTAGGCTCTGTTGGAGCCAGGGCCCCAGGTCTTCCCTCTGGTCTCAGTCCATATGCAGCTAGCCTCTGCTTGCCAGACCAGTTGGTGTCAGGGGACCACACCCTGCCTGCCAGTCTCAGTCTACTGCCCAGCAAGCCTCTGTTGGCAGGCTCTATTAGAGTCAGGGCACCACAGTGTGCTTGCAGGTCTCAGTCCTCACCTGGTAAGCCTCTGCTCACCAGCCCCACTGGAGGTAGTGGAGTACACCCTAGCCCTCAGGGCTTGGCTCACACCCAGTAAGCCACTGCTCAATGTTTCTGTTGGAATCAGGTGACCATGCCCTTGCTCTCGGGTCACAGTCCATGCTTATTAAGCCTCTGCTCACAGGCCCAGCAGGGACCAGCCCTGTCTGCCAAACTCAGTCCACACGGGGCAACCACTCTCCTGCTGTGGGTGCTGTCAGAGCCAGGGCTTCTGCACCCTGTTTCGCCAGACACAGCCCAAACCAAGGGTCAACACTACCATTGGCCAGGCATAGTCATAACCAGGGGACTGCTCCTCCTACCAGCAAGTGTCCCTTTTTTCCCACACCCTCTGTCTTCCCCATTACTCACAGATTTCATCCTGATGATTGGTGGTCCACACTATACCCAGGTCTCTCAGGACAAAACCAAACACTCTGTGCTCTGCAGGGGGCAGAACTTCAGACAGCCATGTGAGGAGGAAAGGGTGGACTGGGAGTTTGGACTTGTGGGGAAAAATATCTGTTCAATTTTATGCCTGGTGGGGTAGTGTCTAGGTTCATAAGTGGGACTTCCCTGGAGAAAGAGACCTGGAGTTTAGCAGCTCTCTCTATCGAGGTAAACTGAAAGGTCTTTTGTTCCCTGTTCATTTGCAGATAGCCTATGGCAGGTCTCCTGCTTGGGGGAGGGGTCTCCCATCCTCTAGTCAATAGGCTTTGTACCTGTAATTTGTTTTCCTGAATGCTCTTCCTTGGAGTTATAGCCTGCCGAACTTCTTTCTTGACTCAGCTCCCCATCTTTGGCTTCGTAGAGTCTGATTCTGTCCAGTTTTTCTTCCTTTGCTCAGGAGCCTCTGATGAGGGTTGCTACCAGCTGGCCATCTTCCCATAATTTTCTAACCTATACATTGGCTTTTTAAAAATCATTGTATACATTTAGGCTTAGACAGATCTGCCACGTTTCTGGAACTCAAAACCATATGACTTTGTGGCCCAGGGTCTGACTGCCTTCCAGATGGCGAAGAGTGGTGAACAAAGGGTTTCAGTGTGTTTGGTATTGTGGTTCTTCATGTTTCCCTCTGGCTTCATTTCACCTGTTCCATCAGGATCCAAGGCTATACTTGGTACAGGACACAGTTGGTGCCCCACCCATACCCACTCTCAAAGCCAGCGGTCCTTATGTAGAGCAGCCCTATTCAAAAGGTCACATCTTCTCATCTCACCCTGGGACAGAGAGAAGAGGCAGCCAGTGGCAAACAATGTGAGGACACAAAGGGCTGGCTCCTGGGATTGAGGTTCTCACATTCTCACATTGCTTTAGTAGCATTTTGAGCTTTTCATATAATGTGTTTCAAGAGTCCAATTATATTATGTAGTTAAATGGCATGTTTCTCTTCTTTCCTAATGCTCACACATCTGATTTCTGATTCTTACTTAGTAGTATTGGCCAGGACCTCTAGAATGGGGGAAAAAAATGTCCATTATCACCATTCATAGGCATTCTTTTATTTTCCTTGATTTAGGTAGAACATTTTCTAGTATTTTTCATTTCTTTTCTTTTCATTCTTCTTCTTCTTATTTTTTTTTTTAGACAGAGTCTCACTCTGTCACCCTGGGTAGAGTGCCATGGTGTCATAGGTCAGAGCAGCCTCAAACTCTTGGGCTTGAACAATCCTCTTGCCTTAGCTTCCTGAGATCTGGGACTACAGGTACCTGCCACAATACCCAGCTTATTTTTCTATTTTTAGTAGTGACGAGGTCTCACTCTTGCTTAGTTTGGTCTCAAACTCCTGAGCTCAAGCAATCCACTTGCCTTGGCTTCCCAAAATGCTGGGATTACAGATGTGAGCCACCATACCTGGCCACTTCTAGCATTTTTCTATGAAGTATGATGCTGGCTTGGGATTGAGATAGATATATTTTAGTATCTACAAAGTCAGACCATTAAGTTCATAAACATCCTAGAAAAACTACATATCTCATTGGTAAACATCACCATGGTCACCTTTGAAGTACTCCCCTTGGGAAGCTATACACTGTTCACCTGCAAAGCACTTTTTCTAGGATGTGTTTGTGAATTGTCTGACCTTGTGTGTATCTATATACATATTTGTTTTATTGATTTATTAAAAACAACTGGATTTTTTAAGTTAAAAAATACTAAATCAACTCATCTTAAAAACTGGTTAAAAAAGAGGAAAGAGGGATGTGCCCAGTGGCTGATGCCTATAATCCCAGCACTCTGGGATGCCATGGCAGGTGGATTGCCTGTGTTCAGGAATTCGAGACCAGCCTGAGCAAGAGTGAGACCTCACCTCTACAAAATATCCAGGTGTTGTGGTGGGCACCTGTAGTCCCAGCTACTTGGGAGGCTGAGGTAAGAGGATCACTTATCCTCAAGAGTTTGAGGTTTCTGTGAGCTATGACACCACATCACTCTATCTAGGGCAAGAGAGTGAGACTCTGTCTCAAAAAAAAAAAAAGGAGAAAGGATTAACCATTTATTCTGTCTTTCCTATTTCATCTATGCCTCTAGGTTTCTAATAGTTAGTAGGTAAGGGGAAGTACCTCTTTTGAAAGTGTTCCATCTGATTAACACAAAAAGGAAATGACAGAATTAGATTAATTCTGCTTTGCCATCTCTGTTACATTAATGGATCTAAGTGCTAAACATCAATCACTGAACATCACAAAGAGAGAAACAACTAGTTACCGTATGTCTTCTGACACTCTATCAAGGATGACAAAGAGCCAGTGCAAGCCAGTTCCATGCCTGCTGAGTGCTGGGCACTAGGTATGCAGTCCATCATGTTCCCTCCTTTGCATTGTGCTTCTATGGCATAAA
The DNA here is from genome assembly GCA_963574575.1 of Galagoides demidoff. Classification (NCBI taxonomy): domain Eukaryota; kingdom Metazoa; phylum Chordata; class Mammalia; order Primates; family Galagidae; genus Galagoides; species Galagoides demidoff. The sequence goes on along the minus strand of CAUYQV010067797.1, from coordinate 9,768 downwards.
TCTGGCTTTGACTTGATTACAGCTTAGCATAAAATCAATGATTTTTGTAAGAATCAGATCATAGGACCAAAAGGGTCCCTTATCCTTTGCTTTCATCCTATGTGGTCATTAAGAGATGCTAACTTTTCTACTGGAAGAAGATCAAGAATGAGTCTGAAACCCCAATCTTATGTTGATGATGTGAGAATGCTTAGAAGAAAGTGTAGAGGGTGAGGCTGAGCTGGTAAATAATTTAGGGCTCTTGAGTTATTGAAGGGTAGGATGAGAGAGGGCTTGAGAGCTGCACGCTTTTGACTTGAGTGACTAATGTCTGCCTCTGGGCAATTGGAAGGGGACGATGGAAGGAAGGCAGCAACACTCTACGCTCAAATATCTCTACTTCCCTGTGGATTAAGCTGATGTATACTTTTCAGGGAAATCCAATTTTATGGCTTAATGACTTCTGAAAACTGATTTAGGAGACATGAAATATTAATTCGCCTTCCCCACTGGTCTCCCAGCTTCTGGGGCACCGTGAGGGCACCTGAAGTAAAGTTTCTCTGGAATTGTTCTTTCCAAGGTCATCAGAAGCTGGGAATTGGGCTCTGCCTCAGAACTACTGAGCAGAATCTCTGAGTATCCAGATTCCTGGGTCCCACTCCAGAACTACTGGATCCAAGGATTTGGGGGCAGGGCCTATAGATGCTTATTTTCCAAAAGACCTCCTAGTTCTTATTTAACTAGCCACAGACTGGTACATGTATTTTTGAAAAGCAAAAGAAACACTAACTTATTTTACAGGAACATATTTTGGGGCAGAAAACATGGCCTGGGAAGGAACACAAATGCAGGGACAATAGGAACAGCAGATCCCATGACCAGAAACAAAACCAAAAGTTTGGCCCAGGGACATGGTGCATATTTGAGCATCTCTAGTGCTGTTTCCCATGCTCAGCGATGGTGTCTCAGCCTCTGATCTGTACCATTCAGTCTCCACTGGGGTTCTTCTAACCTCAGACATCCAAATCTCAGCAAAGATTTTAACATGACTCTGCTCTCACTCTTGGGAGGTGGCACTTTCAGAGGGGAAAGGAGTCTTAAAGCAGAGGGCATCTTGGTCTGTGGATTTTCAGACCCAGTGTGCAGAAGGGCAGCACGTGTACACTTGACTCAGGGACCTTCCCTGCCATGGTAAAATTGCAGCTTATCATGGCCCTCTACAAACAAAATGTGCCCTTTCTAACACTAAAGAAAATAAAGTGAGGAGTGGGAACAACACAGGGAAGAAGCTTCTCCTCTCAGCTCTCATGAGACCAGCATTTCCCCTTATTCTTACATTACTGAAGGTAGGACAGTATGGTAAGTATCCAGTCCTGTTTCTTACACACAGCGAGCCTGGAGACAGGAGACTCCCCTTCCCAATTCTCATTGAATCCAGTGAACCCACACAACACTGACAGTTTGCAGCTGCTTCAAGAACAAAACTGATGCCTTATACTTCGTTAATTGAATTATGTTTCCAAGGCAAAGGTGGACAGTGGCACTGAGTGTCTCACCTTATGAATTATGGAAGCTCTCAGTGAGTTACTGAGGGTGGGGTGGGGCCCTTTTCACAGCTGGCCTTCATTGAAAGGTACAATGGACAGTTGTGGTTACAAATGATAAAACATAACTATATTATGTGGTTACAAATGATAAAACATACCTATATTCCCCCAGAATGAAGGGGGAAAGAAAAAGGGGAGGGGAGGGGAGGGAGGAGGCCGGGTGGAGGGATGATAATCCGTGGGACCTCACCTATGGTGCATATTCCAAGGGTACATGTCAAATCTATTAAGGGTAGAGTATAAACGTCTTAACACAACAATTAAGTGAGGTGAAGGCCATGGTAATCAGTTTAATGTAAGCACTCCAAATTATATATTAAATCAGCACATTGTACCCCATAAATGCATTAATGTACACAATTATGATCAATTATGATTTGATAAAAATAAACAAATAAAGATCAGGGGCACTGAGTTTGAGTCTTGGCCTTGCACTTTACAGCCGTTGACCACCTTCTTAAGCTGATCTAATTTTCATAGATGAACATGCACCAGTAAGGCCTAGTTCCTTAGGTTGCCCACCACTGTGTGTTGACCGTGTTGTGACACACAGCCCTTTGGGTGGTCAACTTACACAAGTTCCACGGTAGATTCATACTACACATACTTGCTTCCTGGAGCTGTCATAGGCAATGCATAACTTGAATTGAGCAGGGATCTTAGTACTTTTCTTCAGTAAGAGTAATTGCTGCTTTTGTACCTTTGCTTTCTGAGTGAGCCCTGGCATTGATGCCACTATACACAGACAGACAAGACAGATTCTCACCATACCAGGCTGAGCTCTGGGTGACAGAGGCCACTAGTCAGAAACTAAGGGTAACTTTCTCTCCCGTATCATACCCTATTACAACTATTTCTTTATACTTTTTTCAGAATTATGTTCTTTCTTTTTCTTTGAGACAGAGTCTTACTCTGTCACCCTGGGTTGAGTACCATGTTGTCACAGCTCACAGCAACCTCAAACTCTTGGGCTTATGTGATCCTCTTGCCTTAGTCTCCCTAGTAGCTGAGACTACAGGTGCCTGTCACGATGTTGGGCTAGCTTTTCTATTTTTAATGGAAATAGGGTCTCACTCTTGCTCAGGCTGGTCTTGAACTTATGAGCTTAGGCAATCCACCTGCCTTGGCCTTCCAGAGTGCTGGGATTACAGGTGTGAGCCACTGTGCCTGGTCCAAAATTAAGTTCTTATATTACCTATATATTTAATCAATATTGTGTGTGTGTACGTGTGTGTGTGACATGACAAATTAAGACTGAGGGACTTGAATTTCTCTGTGTCCTTTACCTGTGAGGGGAAACATTGCAGAGAGCCTGGAGTTTTAACAAACCTCCCTAGGGATTTTTTTATTTTACACACTACCCTTTCTGAATCATTCTGGGCCCTCTTTCTTCATGTATTCATTAATCTGACTGCTGTTTACTGAATGTCAGCTCTGTCCCCAAAACAAAAGGGCTAAGTATTACAGAGAGGGTCCACATTCCTGTAGACTGTTCTCTAAGCCTCAGGAATCTTTATGCTCAGGAGACAAACCCTCTTACTCTATCCTGGGCCCTCTTTAGTGGATACCATATGAAGTCATGGTGGCATGAAGGAACTGATGTCTGCCAGAAACGACGACCATTCCAGTGGGTGGACATGGAGGGGTGCTGCCCTGGGCCTCAGGGAGGGACAGAATCCCGAGAAACAAGCCTGGAGGAGGAGGGGGCAGGGCAGACTGTGAGTAACTGCTGTGATTTCAACAGTGCCACCATGCGTTTGGCACTTTGCTTTACAAACGTTATTTTATTTAATCAGCGTAACATATAGGTATTATTATAACCTGACATTAGCACATCAAGCGTCTACTTTTAACTCCAGCCAGGCCAAAGAAGCTTGGAAAACAGAAGCATTCCCAGCAGGCAGCCACACTGGGCAGCAGAAAACTATACAAAGAGAAAGGCAGACCCCAAGCCTGAAGTGTCAATTATGTTTCTAACAATTGCATATGGACTTCATTAGCCGGCTAAATGGTACCTATTTTAGCATCCCGCCAGCTGGAGGGATTTCCAGTAGGAAACGTGAGAAGGGAGTAAGTCTTGGAATCTCAGGTTCCCTGGGGCCTTCTGGAATCCATGCAGATGAAGCAAGATAAGGTCAGCTCTGAACGTCCTGCTCCTCTTCCTGCACCCTCCACGTGTTTATCTCCCCCACCCCCTGCCCCCCAAACCCAAAGCACCTGTATCTATTCAGAGGCAGCCCAGGCTGCTTTTGCATATCCCTTTGGGCCTCTGAGGCTGAGTTCCCCTCGGGGATGATAGGCAGAGGCAAAGAGAATTCATTCAGCACCGGCTTTCTGTGGGAAACTTGTATCTCTTTGACAGGAGGGTTCTTTATTCTATGCTTCCTATTACATCTTTAGCAGAGCTTTGTGTTGGCTTTTCCCATAGGCTAAATATAACGATGGGTAACCTAATCCTGAAGGTAACAGAATAATCTTAGAGGACACAAGGCTCTATTTAATTCTTGCCAAATGACAGAATGTACCCAGACTTCGAACAGGCCCCTGCAGAACTCCAATAAGATTCTGTGTCTTGCGGAGCTTGGAGCCAGCGTCTTCCTTTCTATCTTTCTCCACTCCCAGGCAGGATCTGGTTTCACACCACTTGGTCCGTAAGAGGATAATGGTATTGCAATTCAAGACAGGCAACCATGGAGAATTGTTTTATATGCTTCTGATACTCAAGAAGTTTCAGCAGCCGGGGCTAGGTCTCAGTTTTCAAGGAGAGTCAATGCCAGGGCAGAAGACAGTGTGGTCAAATAGAAGAAAGAGGGGCTTTGGAAATCAGGTTGACGTGGGTTGGAAACATGTCTTAGAAATGGGCCTCAGTTTCTTAATTAGTAAAATGATGATAAAAACGTATCTATCTTATAGAAATTTCCCAGGAATGGATTATAATTAAGGAAATATGTGGAATGCTGTTGGGGACATCTTTCCACACTTGGCTTCATTTTTAAAGATAATTTGAAAACAAAGTGTTTCCCAGTTAATCCTCGGCCAACCTAGGACAGTATGCCAGGCTGCACTCTGAGAAGGCGTGTTAATGTATTTGACATTGGGATTGTAGGTGGCGTTGGTTTTGACATGTTTGGAGGACTGGATGTTTCACCAGGACTCCATTTATGCATATAAGAACCACTTACTGAGGGCCTTTTATTTAGTGAAATAGATGTTGTTTTAGGGTGCTTAGGATTATGTAAATAAGACACCTACCATCCTTGCCCTCAAGGGACTCAGGCCACCACCAGGTGCAGCAGGAGCAATGACAGATGGTCGGGTTCATGGGGTTGGCAGAGAAGTTGAAGTCAGCTCTGTCAATGATGGGACAGAATCAGGACAGGCATCAAATAGCAAGAGACTCTGGGGCTAAGACTTGAGGAGCATTAGCTGTTCTAGAGGAAGAAAATCAGTGGCAGCAAATTCTAGATGCAGGGAGCCTCTTGGGCAAATCAAAGATAAATTGACTGTGTGGATCAGGAAAAGGGTAACATTTCACGGTGGCAGAGGCACAGAGCGGTCGAGACCACAGATGAGGCTGGGCCAGGTCCCGAAGGGGTCTACGGGGCATGTTAAGGTTTGACTCGCATCCCAAGCACAGTTATGGAAACAACAAAATCGTCTCTGTAAGGAAGTGAGATAATTAGATTTCTACTTTAGAAAATTACTTTGGCTGTAATGAAGAGATCTCTTAGAGGTTAAGTTGTTTTGTTTGTGTTTCCCGCCTGGGGTTTGTACTGTTTCCTAAGTCTTTGGCTTGAAGTTTTCTCATCCAGTTTGGAAAATCCTTAGCCATTATCTCTGTAAATATTGCTTCTGCCTGCTTCCCCTCATTCTTCTGTCTGTTTTATCATGTACTATGTGTCTCTTAGAATCTTTTCTAAATTCTCCATCCTTGTTTCTTTCTGGGATTATGTAATCTGCTTTTGTAAATAAAGTGTTATTGGAACACAGCTCTGCCCACCCGTTTGTATATTGCCAGGGGCAGATTTTACAGTCTAATGAAGAGGTCAATAATTTCATCAGAAACTGTATGACCTTCAAAGCCTAAAATATTTACTGTCTGGACCTTGTCAGAAAAAGTTTGCTGACCTCTAGACTACTATGTTGTTAAATGAGCTATTGAGTTCTTTATTTCAGTAATCTTTTTGTTACTGATTTACTTAATTTTTAAACCTATTAGTCACATTTTTAAAAAAAGAATTCATGTCTGAATAATAGCAGTATCTAGATTTCTTGCTGGTTTTCCTTGTCTTTTTTTTTTTTTTTCCTCAGTTTTGGGCCATTTTATATCTGGTCTTCTGATGTAATATTTATTGAGTGGTATCTGGTCAAACAGTGATTTTTGACATGTGTGCAGCATCATTGGTGTGCTGTGAAAAATTTTCAAGAACATTAATTAATTTATTTTAATAAGAAGTGTAAAGCATAGTAAGTATTTTTTTTGCATTTTTTAATCAACATAATTTAAATGTTCTGTGGAAGGTTAACTATAGGTTCAAGGGTGCTGTGAGATAAAAATTGTTCACACTGTTGTAGAGCAGCTTTGAAGGATTTTTCTGGATGGAGTTTCTTTACTTCAGACAGGATCAACTCTGGTTTCTTGTAGACAGCTAGCTAAGAGTAGGTAAGCTTAATTTAGTCAGGGGTTGAGTTGATGGAGATTGTTCCTTTAGTCTCCATCCATGAAGTCTCCATGAAGCCGGGTATATTTCTTGCTTAGCCATATCCTGGGGACAAGTTCTTTATTCCTAGTGAAACACAGAGATATTCACCAGTGCTCTTTTCCCCTGGTGGGCACTGAGCTCCACCTCCCATCCCCACCCACACATGGTTCTGCTCAGCACTTGCCACCACCAATGCTACCTTTAAATCAGCAAACAGAAAAGCACTGCCCACATCTTTTTGGTTCCCTTTTCTCCAAAATCCTGGTCATCAAGGCCTGTTGGCTGAGTACCTCTCATGACTTCAAACAGAGGGGTTTTTTTTGTATTTGTTTTTGGTATGTGTGTGCTTTTATGATTGTTATTGGAAGGGGGATTGGTCTGCACCCAGCTACTCTGCCTTTATTGGAAGTGGAATTGTGGACTACAGATAATTTATAACAAGACACAGAAATGTGGCTTGGTACCTATAGCTTAGCAACTAGGGCACTGGCCACATACACCGGAGCTGGCAGGTTCAAACCCAGCCTGGGCCTGCTAAACAATAATGACATCTACAACCAAAAAATAGCCAAGTGTTGTTATGGGTGCCTGTAGTCCCAGCTACTTGGGAGGCTGAGGCAAGATAATCACGTGGGCCCAAGAATTTGAGGTTGCTGTGAGCTGTGATACCATGGCACTCTACTGAGGGCGACATAGTGAGACTCCGTCTCAAAAAAAAAAAAAAAGACACAGAAATGCAAGAACAGTTTAGGAGAAATTGTATACATTTGAGAAATAATGATGACTTGCACCAAATACTATAGTGGTTAGTATAATAAGTAGGATATGAAGTTGTCTAATAAATAGGGGGACAATTTTCAACATTATTAGCTGTCAGGGAAATGCACATTAAAATCATAATGAGATACTATTAATAATACATATCTATTAGAATGGCTAAAATACAAGTGGTGACAACACCAAATGCTGCTGAGGTTGTAGAGAAACTGTATTACCTGTACATTGCTGATATAAATGGAAAATGGTGTAGATGCTCTGGAAAACTACTGGCAGATTCTTATAAAAATACACATGATGTTACCATCCAACCCAAAATCACACTCTTGAGTGTTTATCCCAGATAAATAAAAACTTACGTTTATGCATAAATAAAAGAATGCAGAATGCATGAATGTCCATAGCAGCTTTCTTTCTTTTTAATTATTATTGTTTGGGATTCACTGAGAGTACAAAGAATGAGGTTGCACTGATTGCATTTGTTAGGTAAATTTCGTCTTATAATTGTGTCCCACCCCCAAGAGGTGTGCCATACAGAGACCCCCATCTCCCTGCCTTCCCCCTGCTCCCTCATTCCCCACCCTCCCCATATTGGCTCATCTACTGCCTTCATATTAGAATTGGATTCTCGCTTCTCCATTCTTGTGATGCTTTACTAAGAAGCATGTGTTCCAACTCAATCCAGGTTAATACAAAAGATGTAAAGTCTCCATCTTCATGATGGCTGAATAGTATTCCATGGTGTACATATATCACAGCTTGTTAATCCATTCCTGGGTTGGTGGCATTTAGCTTGTTTCCACATTTTTGCAATTGTAAATTGAGAGAAGCTTTATTTTTTGTATTCCCATATGAGAAACAGCTCATGGTCTTTCAACAGGTGAATAGGTAAATAAGCGTGGCTCCATGAAATGCTACTCAGAAACATAAAGGAATAGATTATTTATCTGAAAAAAGGTTGAATGAATGTTAAGGAAATTACTAGAAGGTTACATGCAATATGATTTCTCATATGTAATATTTTTGAGATGACAAAATTCTAGAAATAGAGAACAGTGGTTGCCATGGGTTAGGGACAAGCGGAAGGGGTAGGTGAGCAGGTGGGAGATGGATGTAGTTATAAAGGGCGATATTACTTGTGATGATGAGCATGACTGCAGTGTGTATACTCAAACCTGCAGGCATGATAAAATTGCATCGCACAAATACACACTCCTAAATGCACACACACATATAAGTGGAATGGGGGGAACCTGAATAACACTGGTGGATTGTGTTGAGGTCTGTGTCATGGCTGTGATATCATACTATAGTTTTGCAAAACACTGTCATTGGGGAAAACTGGACCAAGAGTGGGATTGCTCTCTAGTATTTCATAGAACTGCTTGTAAATCTACAAATCTCTTAATAAAAATTTTTATAAACCCCCAAAACCAACAGAAAAATGTCACTCAAAATTCCATGACCTTTAAAAAAATTCATATCTCGTATTTTGTTACATAAGCACTTTTTTAATGGAAGCTTTATTATTACTTAACTATTTTACACTGGGATCCTATGGTTACATTATTCAACTGAATACGTAATTCAAAGTTTTTAATACTACACTAAGTAACCCTCTATGTTTGTTTAGTTGAAGGAAAAGTATCTGTTATAGAATATTAAATTGTTTGCAAAATTTCTAGGCGATTCTTTCCTTTCTCCTTCCTCCTCTGTTTCCCTCCCCTCTCTTCCTTTCTCTCCTCTCTTTTCCTTTCATTTTTCCTGCTTCTTCCCTTTCCTTCCTCTTTCCTTCTTTCACTAAAATTAACAGCCTGTATGTTGTATCTTTCAGGGTTCAACCAGAGAAACCAAATCAGTCAGAGATTAAGAGATTTATTGTAAGGAATTGGTGATTGTGGGGCTGGTCAAGGCAGCCACTAGGAAGAGATGCCTGGGTCTATAGGGTACAGGGCAAAGCTTCTTTCCATGGGCAAAATTTTTATACAGCGAAACTTTGGCTCTGCTTTTAAGATCTTTCAACTAATCAAATCAAGCCTAAGAGAATTATCTAAGATAATCTTTTTTACTTAAAATCAACTGCTTATAAACTTCAATCACATTGATGAAATATCTTTATAACAATGCCAAGATCAGTGTTTGAACAACTGGGGACTGTGGCCTGGTCAAGGTGCCAAATAAAACTGTGACATATGTTTTTGCTGCATAGATGTGAGCATTTCTCTAGGATATATGTGTATTCAAAGGTGAAATTGCCAGGTCACTGATATAATCATTTTTAACTTTATGAGATATTTCATGTTGCTCTGGAAAGTGTCTGAACCAATTTACACTCCACTGTCAATTATGAGATTTGTCATTGCTTCTTATTTTGTCCAAAGTTTGTTACTATGCTTTTAAGTTTTGCCAGTTTTTTGAATGTGATATTGTACTTCCTTGAATATTATTACTATTGAGGCTGGTTTTTCCTTGTGTGCATTGCTATTCTTTTTATTTTTACCTTTTATAAAAGAGTGCACTTGTGCTTTTTACATAGCGTCTATTACTACTTATACCTTCTTTTTTTTTTTTTTTTTTTTGAGATGGAGCCTCAAGCTATCCCCCTGGGTAGAGTGCCATGGCATCACAGCTCATAGCAACCTCCAACTCCTGGGCTCAAGCAAGTCTCCTGTCTCAGCCTCCCAAGTAGCTGGGACCACAGG
>CAUYQV010067796.1:0-19005 GCA_963574575.1 Galagoides demidoff | reverse complement strand
GCCTAGTACACACTTATGCCTTCCCACACAGCACACACTCACCCAGGTTACACTTGCCCAGCTCACACTCACCAAGTACACACTCATGCCTTCCCATACAGCACATACTCGCCCAGCTCACACTTGCCCAGCACACACTCACCCAGCACACACTCATACCTTCCCACCCAGCACACACTCACCCAGCACACACTCATGCCTTCCCATCCAGCACACACTCACGCCTTCCTGTCCAGTGACTTCCTGATGCTCCATGCCCCTGAGATCTGGGTGTGCGGCTTTCTGGGCCAGGGCAGCACGGTCAGGTGGATAAGGAGGGCCCTACGGCTGACAGCGGGGCTTCCAGGCCTCCCCTCCCTGTTGGAAAGCATGTTCCAGAGGAGGCCATGGCTAGAGGAAAGTGTGACCATGTCAGTGGCCAGTGAGAGTCCTGAAGGATTGGAGACCCCAAGACCTTTGTACTCTCCTCATCAGTCTTTGCTATGGGAATGATAAAACTGAGGCTCCCCTGGGGCAGGAGGGCTGGAGAAAAGAGAAATGCACCCAGCCCTCACTTTGCTCCATGGATCTTCCTGATGGCTCAGCTGGGGGGCACTACCACTGAGGGGCAGCAGCAGAGCTGGAGCTGGCCTGGGCCTGTCTCTCAGAGAGGACCTGGAAAGTGTGCCCGCACTCCACCTCTGGGAGCATGCATCTGGGGTGCTGGCAGAGAAAGCAGGATGGGAGCATGCCGGGAGGAGGGTCTCAAGGCCGTCCCTGACTAGAGGCTGACATTGACAGGAGTAGGAGGTGTGTCGTCCTGCTGGGGCCAACACAGTCGGGAGACAGCTGGCGGCCCTGCTAAACTGCACATGAGGCCTGATCTTAGCCTCCAATTCAGGCTGCCTACCTGGGTTTGCACTGCCAGCTCCACTGGACAATGGCCTGTGTCACAGTCCAGCCACATGCCTCCTGGGTCTCCAGTGGAACCTCACACCTCCAGGGACCAGCTGGAAGCTTGGCCATTTAGACTCACTCCAGAAGCAATTTAAGAAGCTAAATGAAGCAAAATAATTCTATAGCACATCCTCATAACTTTAGTTCTAGATCCCCCTGTCCTGACGGTCCTGGAGTCCTTGTCCCCCTGGCAAAGCCGCCGTGCCAGAATGCCCATCCGTCGATGTGTCTGAATCAGCCTGGCACATTCTGCCTGTGTCTCCTGCGTGGGGGTGGAGCCATTTGGCTTAAAGGAAAGACCCCCAGACACTGAAGGTGGTGTTGGTGAAATATTAAGGAGGGTCAGATGAGTCTAATAATGAGCAGGGAGCCTGCATTCTCTCCTCTGCAGTAAGCTCACAGAGTCACACGCGAGACTCTCTCATCAAAGTTAGTGACATCAACCTGCATATGGCTCTCTCCAAGAAATCCAAAGTAATCTCAACTCCACATCACCCCTGCTCATTCAAAGCTCTCGAGACCCCTCTGTCTTTCCATCTGCCGGCCTGTCTGTCTGTCTGCCCTCCACTTACTGCTGACTCAATTTGCATGTTCGGGTTTTTGAAAATTGCCAAGTCTTAACAGAGTGAGACTTGTCCGTGACATAAATTTGGTGAAGACATGATCCACTGGAAGTCATCTCTTTTTATTTCATCTGTGTCAAATAATGAGCCTTTTAAAAATTGCTCTAATTCTCTTGAAAAATAATAGAGTTTGAGGCGATACCAGTAGAGGGATTAATAAGGACAGTAAAGCATATTTTGTGGACCAGAGTGAAGGAATAAAAGCTAGAACATTGTGCTGGAAGCAGAGCGCTCTGGGCAGGAAGACCTGCGTGCTGGAGGTAATGAGCATATGGAACAAATGAAGAGATGAGGCCAATGTAGCAAAAAATTAATTCAAGCCCCTGACTTATTTCAAGGGAGGGAAGGCATGTCGACAGATGGTAAAACATCAGGAATGCAAGATTAAGATAAATCTTAAGAGGACAGGTGTGCAGGACAGAATGGCCTTTTCTGTTCTGAAATGGTCTCCCCTTCTTAATATTTCATTGCCAGTTGGATCCCAAGATGGAGCTCCCATCAGGTGCCCGCTGCAACCTGCCCTCCAGGAGTGTGGCCCGTCCCATCTCTGGGACAAAGCTGAACTTCGATCTGTTCCAAGAGAGACGTATGGCTCCTACCGTCCCCAGAAGGACTACTCAGGATCCTCAATTCATGGGGGAAACTCCTCATTCATAAAGAGCCCTGTGATAAGAGCCGCCTTTAATTAGAAGTTGGAACAATGTCTTGTGCATAAAATGCTGGAAGTCACAAGGAGATGAGAACATTCCACTGTACACAAATGTAATCATTTTCTCATCAGAAACACCCTTGCAAAATCAAAGGACTGGGGGCAAATGGAAAATATTTGCTACCTGTGACAGACCAATATCCTTAAAATAAATAAATCTAACAGAGAAACAAGAAGAATAACACAATGAAACCTGGACAGACAATTGGAAACATAAATGATCAATAAAATGTGAAAATAATTCATTAGAAACATCACCCAAATTATAAGTTATATTCTGTTTGCATGTGTCACATTGATAGAAATGAAAATAAATTCAAATGAGTATTTTGGAACAAGTAATAAAATACACATAGTTCTCCTGTATGTTGGTGGTAAGAATACAATTCAGGGCAACGTTTCAGGATGATAATTTGCCAATTTTTACGAAAAGCTGTCCACACTTTTTTACCTAGAAACAATGCACTGAAGATTTTCCCCCAGTTAACAGTAAAAACCACCCAAAGATTTATGTACAACGTGGCTGAGTGTACCGTCACTGAACGCGCCTACCAGTGGGAGGCAGTTAAACCCATCCGTGCTCCCACACGTAGGTGTTGGCCGCCTGCCGTGTGCCGCTTCTTATTCTGTCTTCTCTGAATACAGCAGTGAAGAAAGCTGGCAAAACCCCTGCCCTGCTGGAGCTTCTAACTTAGATGAGGATAGAGACAGGAAACCCCTAAATACATCCTGAAGTGGCAGGTAGCAAGGTACGCCGCTGTCACGAAGACTCTTAAAAGGGAAGAAATGGAGAGGGGTAGAGAGTGTTCTTTCAGCAGAAATACTCAGCAGCCTCTAGAATAATGTCATAGAGAATATTTAACAAATTGGGGAAAGGGCCTAAGACGTTTTAAAATATAAAATGATTTTATAAAGCAATAAATACAATGCAGTTCTATTAAAATACACGTAGAAGCTGGTTATGTGCACAGGGGGAGAGAGGGGTGCTGAAAAGCTGACAGGAGTTACCTCTGGGTGATGGGACCACATGTGCTTTTTAAAGCTATTTCTTGTATTTTCCAAAATTTCTACTCAACTGTGGATTTTTTTGAAAAAAACACATAAAAAGGCTTAGTTTTGTTTTGTTTTTTTTCCAAAAATAGCAATAAATCTCCCCACTAAGGAGCTTGTTTTGTGCATGGAATGATTTGATTTGGGTAAGCAGAAATGGGCACAACGGCCAGAGGTGAGGGGAAGTGGGGGTGCAGACTGTCTCATCTTCACACGTCCCAGGGGTGGTCGTGGTCCCTGCCCAGGTTGCAGCCCCTCTGGGTGGAGTCGAGCTGAGGTGCTAAAATGCACTTGGACCATGTGTGGGTGACACTCAGCACAGGTAGGGCCCCTAGGACTACAAACTCGGGGACCCAGGACAACGGATCTCATTGTTTCATCTTTGTCTTGGGCCTCAACTCAAAACAGTCACATGCAGAGAACATTCACCTCTCAGTTGCTAAAAGCATTCTTCAAAAATAGACATGCTGCACCATCACACAGGCAAGAAATGTCCAGGCTGTGGGAAAAATTAAACTGTGAAAGACGTGTCCATGCAGCCAAGACTGCCAGCTTGTAAAGACACGCACCCACGCCGTGCTGTCTCAGGGTAAGGTGGATGTCGCACCCAATGTGCAGACTTAAGCATACCTTGGTTATTCAGATTGCCTCCGTGTGTGAGACACTCACATTCATGATTGTATTATCTTTAAAATCTCACCATGCTGAGGAGAGCAGCTATTACCTGTCCTTGACAGGGAAGGAGAATGACCCTCCGAGAGGCAGTTTACCCCCAGGACCCTGACTGCATCTGAGCAGCAGTGAGGGGGTGGACACGAGCCCTCGCATGATGCCGGGTGCCGGGGTGACAGCTGGAACACACGATGGCAGCCGTGGCTCCTCCAGACTCCAGGCCAGGGAGCTGCTTGTCTCCTGCCTCTCTGTCCTGCTGGACGGGACTGGCATTTTTAAGCCTTTGGATTATGGCCTCCCAGGGCTCAGGCTGGGGTTTATGAGAAAATGGTCATGCAGCAGAGCAGCCTTGGGTGTGGAAGGGAGCCACCCAGAAAGGGCCCCCGCTCTGCACACCCCTCCACCACCACGCCTGCAGACGCTGCCCGCCGCAGGGCCTGGCACACTGCCAGCCTTGCTGCCGTTTAACACCGTGGGGGACACAGCTCCTGACACTGGCTGCCGATGCTTTGGAAGAAGAGGAAGCATCCACAGATTGCAAATGCAGGAAGGGAAAAAGGATGTGCATTTGGGCAGCTGCCAGGAAGGAAATGGAGGGCACTCTCGCTGCCCAGCGCAGTATGGCTGCCATGTCCGGCCTGGCCTCACCTTGCTGGTAGCTGTCTCCTAGACTGCCTCCACATCCTGGCCTTGACCCCTCCCTGAATCCCAACTCTCTCTGCTCTGATTCTGTGATGTCTGTCTGGACATAGTCTCAAGTTCACACAGTTCTGTTTTGTTTCTGCACACACTGCCCTGAGGAGCTCGTCCCGGCTTAGACGCAGAAGGAAACCCGGGGGGAGGCATGGCCTCCTGTGCTCCAGCTGTGGGACACCCTCCTCTGGGTACCAGGCCATGTAGCACCCTGACACGGGGCTGCTGCCCTTCCTGAGGCCTCCTCCAACAGCTGCGGTGCTCAGTCTGCTACCGCCTCATCCAGATTCCAGCTCCACTGTCGACCCCAACGACGGCCCTGCCCACCAGCCCTATCTCACAGTAACCCTACTGACCCGCAGCAAAGGGAGACACATGTGCCCGAGATGACACAGCAAATGAGAGGCAAATCCCAGGCTCCTGCAGTCCTGCACACACACTCACTGGTCCCTGAACACACGCTCACTGCGCCCTGCACACATGCTCACTGTTCCCTGCACGCACGCTCACTGCACCCTGCACGCACGCTCACTGCACCCTGCACACATGCTCACTGTTCCCTGCACACATGCTCACTGCACCCTGCACGCACGCTCACTGCACCCTGCATACACGCTCACTGCACCTTGCACACACTCTCACTGTGCCCTGCACACACGCTCACTGCGCCCTGCACACACGGTCACTGCGCCCTGCACACACGCTCACTGCGCCCTGCACACACTCTCACTGTTCTCTGTACACAGGCTCACTGTGCCCCGCGCTGCTCATGTGCCCTGCCCTCCTTTCTGTCCAGAGCCAGGTATGGGCCCTTCTGTGTGCTCCCTGCCTGCTCCATGCGAGCCCTCAACTGTGAAGGGTACCTCACCAGTCCCAATCCTGAGAAAAAAAACCCACTACACTGGATCCAGCACCACTCAGAACCAAGTGAAAGCCAGGCTTCTCCCAGCAGGGCTGACCACGCCTGGAGGAAGAGGCCTGAACAGGGCAGCACACTATTCCTATGTGATGGCAAAGTTAAAATCTCTCCCAGACATAGAAGGAACAAGGAAGGAGTCTGAGGAAGAGCAGGGAATTGGGGCAGAAGCAGGCCGGCATGATGTCCTCTGGCCACTGGTGTTGTGCCCGGGAAGATGAGCTGTGAAGATGCTGATGGAGTCCCAGCCAGAGGAGCCACAGAGGAGCCATCTCATCGCACGGCCTGCTGGCGGCAGAGGTCCAACCAGAGTGGGTTTAAGACAGAATAGAAGAGGAATTCACGTTCACAAAATGGCTCAAAGGGTTTTACTGCAAAGAGGCACAGATTAATACGGCATCAGCTAGAAGGGTAGGGAAGGTGAGACACGCTGGTAACTGAAGAAAGGTTGGCATGAAGGTCAAAGGAAACAGCGTTTGTTCTCAGAATTGCTATGTGGGCACCCTGAGTCAGGGCAGCCCAGGGCAGTGTCCTGTGAGGATCAGAGGGGCCAGTTCCTGGGATGGGCAGAAACCCTGAACCACAAACCCACACTGACAGGTGAAGCTGATCAGGGTACTCCCTGCTGAGAAACGGTGAGAGCCGGTGGAGACTGATTCCAGATGCTTGCCCGAGACTATCTGAACATTCTGCCCTTTGGCCTTCAGCAGGTGTGAGTGCAATCCTCCCAAATCGCCAGACTCCTCATCTTTAGGGAGCCGTGGCCATAGTTACTTCATTTTCATTCACTTTCCCCCTTTTGATCAAGATTTTTGTTTAGAAAGCATCTCACATAGGCTGTCAGGGCCACTTGTATTCCTTGTCACAGGGACACACTCGTCCCAGGGACTTCTACCCCTCATCAGGGAGTCTCAAGCCTAAGGGAGTGTCTGTCTGGCCTGGGCCACATCTGAGTGACAAGAAGTTCCAGATAGAAGAGGTCTCAGGCCTACATGGGTCCTGACACTGTCATCTCAGGTGTCTTTTCAGCCTTGCAGGCTTGATCAACCATTTCGAGATTCTAGGCGACCACTACTGTTAAACTGTTATCCACTAGTAAATGGGGGCAAAGGGTAGCCTCAGCAACTTCCGTCCACATAATAATAATAATAACCACAAAAATGAGTAACCGAAGTTGAAGACTGGATCTCAGCCGTGTTCTCACTTTAGAGGGCAGCCAGCTAAAGAGACGAAAGTCCAAACATTTCAATGGTGGGCACTCCATTTAGCTAATTAGCATGTGCACAGATTTTTTCCAACTCAGTCTCTACTTTGTTTGAGGTATTTATCCAAGCGGAACAGGAGGTCTTGGCTCTAATGCCGACACCTCCTTGCTTGGCCAAGATGTAACTTAAAGTATTTTTGGTTGTTTATGGGAGTAGAAGGCAAAAACGAAGAGTTTGGGAAAAGCAATGTATAAAATGGCCAGATAGCTTATATATTTAACATGTACAGGCCCAGTTTGGGGGTCCCCAGGGAACCTCAGACCTTAGTCAACCTCAGCTGTCTACTTGATTTACAAATAAGTTTTAGTCTCAAGTGTCTGATTACTCATGGATTCCAGCAGGACACAGAACTTTCTTTGAATGACAAACATGATCCCAAGAGTCAAGGCCTTTTATTTTTATTTTATTTTATTTATTATTATTATTATTATTATTTTTTGGTAGAGACAGAGTCTCACTTTATCGCCCTTGGTAGAGTGCTGTGGCGTCACAGCTCACAGCAACCTCCAACTCCTGGGTTTAGTTGATTCTCTTGTCTTAGCCTCCTGAGGGGCTGGGGCTACAGGCACCTGCCACAATGCCTGGCTATATTTTTGTCGCAGTTCAGCCGGGGCCGGGTTTGAACCCACCACCCTCGGTATGTGGGGCTGGTACCCTACCCACTGAGCCATAGGCGCTGCCCGAGTCAAGGTCTTTTAGTTGGGCAGCACAGGGACTGACAGGAGACCCTAACGTGGACCCTTCTGTTGAGACTGCAGCAAATTCCTTTATAAAAGCCGCTCCCAGACAACATTACCAGGCTGAAGCTTGGTGCCTCAGTCTCCTGGAAACACACAGTGGAAAGCTTGTCCTGCTAGGCCAGTGGTTCTCAACCTTCCCAATGCGGCAATGTATTTTCATTTTTACAAAGGGGTTGCGACCCACAGGTTGAGAACATTTGTGATAGGCTGTGGTTCTTATCTAAAACTTTGGCTACTCCTTCACCATGTCGGAGAATGCCTCCTTTAAATAATTGAATGTCAAAGCACAGAGGGTTAAATGCAGTGGCCGTCTAGGAATAATTTCAAAACCTGAAAACTTTCGTTCTCCAAAAGGTGTAGACCTTAGATTCAGTGTTTTTGACTAGGGCAATTTTAAAACTTCTACAGATTTTTCCAGTTGAGTTCCTATAATGACATTTGTTCTTTCCATCCATCTATAACATTGCATCGAGAGGCACAAGGAATGGGTTGTAACATGGGCCAAACCTTGCAAATTTCTTATATGAAACAGCCAGTGATGTGAGTTCCTTGGTCACGATGCAACTCTGAAGGTGCATAATAATCGCTTTGCAACAGCTGAGGTGTTGGTATGTTGGCAAGAGAAAGCTTCTACCCAGTGGTAATGTACAAATCATGACGAGAACATATTTGTGACCTTGAGAGGGAGACGACAGGAGAAGATCCATTCACCAAATCTCAAAGTGGCCATTAGCAGGTCAAATTAACGTAGAACTTTCTGAATTGCATTTCTTGTGTTGGGAAAAAAAAAATACAAAGATTAGTAACCTCGTAAGACTTTCTTATGTGATAGTGGAAATGGAGCATCTTTTACAACATCATTTGAATCCTTTTTCAGAAAATAATCAATACTAGCTATAAGGTTTGCGATCTTAGTGGAACTCGAGGCAGCTGGGTTTGCTGTGTGATAAGCCAAGTTGTTTCTTAGCCTCATCAGATTACAATTTTTAGTGCCCAGAAATTTTGATTATGGCCAAGGCAAAAGGAAATTGAATTGAATTCAATGTGTTATTGACAAAAGTTCCTTTTTTAATTTTGTTCCCTCTAGAGGTTAAAAGTCCTCTTTGTTCACAAAGCACACAGAACTATAAAAAATTCCAAAGTCATAAAGGCAATTGGCATAAACATTAGCAGTTTCACCCTTGCTGGGATACAAGCCTTGGCTAAGAGTGAGGTAATGCTTGCCGGGTCAGTGGCCATCGGCAGCAGGGCCACCTCAGCTGCTTCAAGGGGGGTGACAGCCACAAACCCAGTGTGACCTATACTTCACTGTCCGATGTGTGTGCCATTCATAAGCCTAGAAGCTCTGTGCCTACTGGTGGGATTCCAGTAACCAGCTCTAGGTCTTGGCAGCTGGTCAGCTAGACTTGGGTAGTCATGAGATTTCTTGCCCTCAGGTAGGGAGAGCAGAGTTTGCGGGTGAAGATTTCTGCAGGAAAGAACAAGATGAGAAGCCAACAGCAGGCTTTCATGAGCCGTGCATTTCCCTGCAGAAAGGCTCTCAGTGGCGCTTCTGTGGCGTGAGAGACGTGGGCAGGGAGAGGAGGGCCCGAGACAGGCTCCCTGGGAACCTGGTGAAAGCCCTGGAAGCCCCAGCAGCTCAACAGCTCTCAGGCAGGGAGGGCGCACCAGGGCCACTAAATCTAACTGCCGACTTTAATAGTCGAGGGGTCTGTGTTGAGCTGTGTGTGTTGGGGTGGGGACTTCCAACACATTTTCCTCTCTTTCATGCACAAAAAGGAAGACAGGAGCTAATAACTGGCGTGCCCTCAGGAAGGAGGCCTTAGACGTTCTTTTCACTGATAGATGGCTGCCTGGACATTCTCTCCCCAGTCCTGGGGGCCTGGTTTGATACATTTCAGAAGGGCTGAGCTGTCAAAGACCAATCTTCATCCTTCCCCTCGAGATTTCTTTATAGGAAGGACTAGAGCAACACAGAGGCTAGTGCGGGGCACCAGCAGGCTCTCAGCTTACACCCCTTTGTAATTGATTTAATCCATGGAAGACCTTCCAGGATCGTGGGCGCTCTCTAATATTAGGAAGGGGCTTATGTAGGTCGGTTTGAATCTTTACGGTGGAATCGAATGAATCTGTCCAACGTCTACTGTGGATTTATCCCAGAGTTCCTCAAAAACCTCTTTTAAAAGAGCTAAGCTCTCAGAATTTTTGTTATTTAGGTTTAGGAGAAAATGGGCAAGGATGTTGAAGAACTTTACTGTTGTCAGTTAGAGCTGAGGTTAAGAAGAATTATCTTCCCCTTTTGAGAAAAGGACCTACCAGCAGTAGCATGTGTCCTCCCAGGAAGTCTCTCCCAAGTAAGCGAACTGGGGCTGAGCTAACAGATCAGAAAGCATGGCTGTCCCCAGGAGGACCCAGCTGAAAGGCCAGGGAAGGGTTGTTGGATGGTAAAAATTGTATTAGAAGCTCCCACCAGCTGAGATTTTTCGGCATTCCGAGAAGGCTGCTGCATGAGGCAGGTGGGGTGAAGAACGCAGGTGGCTGCGGTGTTGACTAGGCTGGTGGAAGCCCCTCCCGCCCCCTTTCCATCAGAGATGTTTGTGCTGAACAATTAAGGGCAAAGTTGGAAAGCTGCCCTGTGTTTCCTGGGAGCACCCGCACCACCAGATACACAGCAGACAGCCTTTTTAGGAGCTGTTCAGGACATTTTACTCCTATGTGTTTTTTCCTATGTCCAGGCTATGTGCAGCGGTGGCAGAACCACTTGGTGTTATGGAGTTAGACCAGGTGTTGGTGTTTCCTGAGTGTGGGGTCCTGTACCCCTTCAACCAGCCAACTGTGGTATCAGGCTGGAGGGTCCAGATTATGAGTCTAAGAGGGAGGGTCAGTGTTTTGTGTTTTTCTTCAGACACTACGGGCTGAACAGATCCAGGTTGAACGTACATGGAAAAGGGGATTTGCCCAGGGCTGCTGCTTGCAGGAGAGCCCTGTGACATGGCAGGACAGCAAGGTAACTGGGCAGGTCTGTGGGCAGGTCTGCTCAGAGGAGGGGAAGGCAGGGGAGGGAGCCGCTGCACCGTGGCCTGGAGCTCCTGCTGAAGTCAGACGGTCTGGGGTTAAACCCCAGCTGTGGTTCAGGGGACAGCAAGCTGAGTGCAGGGTGTGTGGGCTGATCTCCTGGAGGGGTCAGAGGTGCTGGCGATGGGGGAATGAAAGTCATCTACACAGGGTGGAGGACACGGTCGCTGGGGGAGAAGTCTGAGGAACTGAGGGTCTGGTTGAGAAACGTCATCCAATGCACACTGAATCCCCGAGACTCAGGATAAGAGAGGGATGTTGGGCAGAGAGGATCCAAGAGCATCCAGAAATGAGCAGCAGGGACAGGCCAGTCTGTGGTCCACAGCCTCAGTGGGGGACCGAACGACAGCCGCTGATGAATAAGGGTGACAGGGAGGGGTTCTGGGCAGAGGGGCTGAAAACGGGGTGGGCGTGGCAATGAGGACCACGTCCCATGTGGTCCGCTCCTCTCCCAGGCCCAGGCCCAGTGGAGAGGACTAATGGGAGGGCAACAGAAAGTCCGGCTGGCCCTGCAGACAGCGGCCGGTGTGGCAGGGTGTGGGGAGAAGCAGGCTTCTGGCTGCACAAGGCTCTGAAGAGAATGTTCATGGGAGGGGTCACGGGAGTCCTTAGGGTTATGTTTCCCAGGTGCTAAGCCCCTCGGAACTTGGCCGAGCTGTCTCCACTGGGCGCCTTGCTCCTCTCTGCTCCTGGAAAGCCCTCCCCTGAGATTTTACAGCAGGACCCCTGGCACCCTCTCGCTGATGTGTGGTCAGGTGGCCGTGCTCCTGTCTCTCCCTCTGTGGATGTCATCTTATAGAGCCATCATTACCTGTCTCTTCCCCACACTGGATGCCTCTTGGTACTGCAACCGAGGAGACAGAGCCCTGGCAGGGCAGAGGGCATGGCCGAGTTAACAGGGCAGACCCAGAGCTGTGACCTCAGACAGTCCTGATGTTTTATCTCACAGCTCCAGCTCTGACTTTCCACTTACCAGTTCCCCCAAGAGACTGTCCCAAGAGTGTGGGACCATCTAAGCCCCCCCTTTATCACCTCTTTGTCAAGGAGAATCCGTACCACCTGCCCCCAGAGCTCCCAGCAGGGCGTGGCTGGGCTGGGATGAGCCTGACTAGTCTCCGTGCATATAGGTAAGGTGCAAACTCTTTGCAACTGCCTCTGTCCTCTAGCTGCCGTATCTGTGCTTACTTCATGTCCTCCTCTGCAGCAAGCTAGCTGCCTCCTGCTTGTTTTTAACTTACAAGAGGCACTGTTCCTCCCAGCCCTGGGTTGCCTCTGTGGATGCTATTATCTTTCCAACAATCAATGTTTGGCACCAGCCCAGGTACAGAACGGCTAGGGCTAGAGACCATTCCTCAATTGAGAGCCCAGGATGCTATTTTAAATAAATGTGCAGATTTAGAAAAAGGACAAATATCAACTAAATCTTGTCTATGATGGCCCATCAAGTAATCCTCGTGAAGATTAGCTGCTAGAACCTATGAATCTCAGGACCCATAAAGAACCCCGCTTCTGACAGGCAACACATATACATTTTCTTTAAGAGCCAAATGTCAGAAATTCATTTCTGGAGATCTACAAGGAGACGCACACATCAGTGTGCTGATGCCTCTGTGATAAATCTGGAGATGCAGGACACAGATCAGATCTCTGAATTTTTCACGTCCTCATCAGCAACCTCAAAGAATAAAAGATTGGGAAGTCCTCACTTAAATCAATGAATGCAGCTTTCTCTAGAAGCGATTTCCATTCTGATGCTCTCTTTCCCCAACCCAGACTATTAAAATTGGAAGAGGAATATGGAACAAAAAATCAGCTCAAACCTCTCACAGATGAGCATGTGACAAGCATGGGGTTGGATTACAGTTATGCCTTGATTACGACCAGCAGTATCTGTACACATGTTGATGAGTCCCCATGGGGAGGAGCAATGAGTTTTATGAACATGGTTATGTGAGTATTTTTAAGTCCACCATGTTATCAAGGGCACATGGGGGGAACTTCCTGAGAAAATGCAAAGTGTGAGTCATTTCATTCAACACCATTCAACTTGCAAGTCCAGATTTGACTCTAAATCCGGAGGGATAAAAATGATTCTCAACTTAAAAACTTGGAAATAATGTCTAAGTCTTTTTACTTAAAGGCTCTAAAATCTTTAACATTTGCCCCCTTAAACTTTGACATCTTCCCCACATCTTTTTGAGGCAGAAGAAAACATAAAGAGCTCTACGGGACTTTTGAAGGTGCCCAAGTCTGTGTGGTGCTGAGAGAACAGAATAGCACAGGCCAGGTAATTGGTGGAGAGAGGCATTGACTTCTTAGGGTTCCGGAGGCTGAGCAGTCCAAGGTCAAGGGCTAGTGGCTGGTGAGGGTCTTTCTTCCCTGTCATCACATGGCGGAAGGTGAGGGCCAGAAGAGCGGGCGGGAGAGCCAGGATGGTGAGAGGGGGCTGAGCTCCTTTCCATCAGGACCCACTTGTGGGCAAGGGCCCCATCCTTTCTCTGGTAGCTCCCTCACCAGCCCAGTTACTTCCTCGTGGTTCCACTTCTAATCCACCACAATGGCCATGACATTTCAAGTGCTAGAGCAGACCTTGAAACCAGCAGGAGAACTCCCTGATGAGTCTTTTGAGACAATGTTACTTTCAGTACACTGATGTCTTCAGGAGCTGCGGTCCTGTGGCTAAAGTTGCGTAACAAAAGGAGGTTGAGTTGATTGGCCGATTGGCTGGAAACTTGTGGGGTTGATTATTTACATACTTTGATTTGTGTTTTCTGACCTTAAGGAATTTCTTCATACATTTATGCATCCACTCCCCCTTCCTTTTGCTCATTTAACAAATACTGTCACCTGTTACTGCTAACAACAATAATAGCAGTTACTGTGTTTATTGAATCCATACAATGTGCCAGCCATTGTGCTAATAATGCCACGTGCAAGCTGTCTCATTATGCTAGACCTGAAAATGCATGCTATGTTTCTCTGTTACACATGAAGACCGAGGGCCAGACCTGGCAGGTGCTCGCTTCAGGGCTAGAGGGGTAGATGTCCTCACCTTTGTGTGTCTTGTTGGGCTTCCTGTGGGACCACAAAGATGAATACATCTTGCACTGCCTCTGAGATGCTCATGCAGATGGAAATAATGTAAAACAAGCATAAAAGTGATAAATGACATGAAAGAGTCTGATAAAAGGTCAAGGAAACTCAGAAGAGAGAAGATCATTTTCTACCGGGGGGATTGGGGAAGGTTTTCAAGAAGGGAGATTTGGATAAATAGGAGGGGACACAGAGCAGAGGTGAAAGCTCAGTGAATACAGACAAACGTCTCCTGACCTTGTGAACAGTGGTGCAAACACAGGTGCACACAGTGGTTCACATTAGTCAAACACAAACCACCAACCACATCGCCTCGTCACAGGAGAGGAGCTGGAAAAGGCATGGCAGATTTACACAGCGAGACTACCACGCAGCTGTCATGGCCAAAGGAGGAAGGGCAGCCCACCGGACAAACAGAGGCCAGGGCCAGGGAGGCAGGAGGCCAGGACAGCTGGAGGGAGAGGTCTGCAGCCAGGTTGCTCAAGGTCACCATGTCAAAGACAAAGGGCGTCAGGACATCTGGGATGTGTCTGCTGCTTTGCTGTCAAGGAGGACTGTCAGTAAGCCTGGCAAATTCTGTGTTGGTTGGTAGAGGGGTGGAAGAGGAAGGCAGAGGGACAGGCAAGGACCATGGGAGTGGCCGGGATGAAAGTGAAGATGGCAGACACTCCTCCCAGGAAAGCAAGCTGTGAAGACAAGAAACAGGCTGTGCCTGGAAGGGTATGAGGATCAAGGAAGGCTCTTACCTTCAAACCATGTCTTAGCAGGACAGACGTGAGCGTGTGAGGTACGGTGGGGGCGGGGAGGTGACAGAAGCAGAAGGTGCATCAGGTAGTGCAGGAGCCCTGGGGAAGGTAGAAGCCAGGGGAGGCAAAGAGCTGGGAGCAGGGGACTGGCCTCAGGGAAGGACCTCGCCTGTGGATTTGCCAAGGAGATGGGCGACCTTGGTATGTGTGATGTGTGCGTCTGTTTTCAACTGCATCTGTCGTCTCTGTCCCATACTTCAGCCCGCTGACACCCTCTTTCCTCCAGCTCCTGGACACAAGCAGCCCCCTGTATGCCTCCAGGACTGGAAGAGGGCAGCTTCTTTCTCCTGAAATTGATACAATTGGACACATTTTAGTAAATAAAACTAGTAATCAGTGAGGACAGACTGTTTTGATAAAAGTTTTGTTTGTTTTTATTTGTTTACTTGTTGGTTTAAGGAGTAAAACTCAAGAGAAACTAGAAATTTTAAAATATATTGTTGTATCTCAAAACATAACCATGGCATTTAGTTTGCCCAGGAGACCTCAGAATTGTACGTCCTAAGGATGGACATGGTGCCAAGACTGGGCACAGGCTAGGTGTCCCCATGAGCCCACCTCCAGGTGCTCTTCCCAGGGAGTCTCCTCCATCAACAGACGTGGAACCTGCTGCTTGCTCTAAGCCCACAGAATGTTCTGGGTGGGTGACATCACCATCTCACCAGGACACTCTCACGGGACGCTCTCCCTGAGGGGTTGGGGAAGTGACAGAACTCTGCTGGAAAGCCACATGGCAAGGAACTGCAGGTGGCATCTAGGAGCTGAGGATCTGTGGGTGGTCTAGCAACTGACAGTAGAAAACAGGGCCAACGGTCCTACAGGCAGAGCAAATGGATTTCCCAGCAACTTAGTCAGTGTGGATTCTTCCATAGTCGGACATCCAGATGAGAACACAGCCTAGTCCCCAGCTTCACTGCAGCCTGTGAGACCTGTGCCCAGGCCCCTGACTCACAGGCACTGTGAGATGATGAAACACCAGAAATAGCCAAAACAGGCAAGAAGAGACCTCACGGGAGCCCCTCTCACCCCACCCTCCTGCACCCTGTCCCCAGTCACCCTGCCCCTCCTCAGTCCCCTTGGGTTTACAGGGGTGTGGACTGTGAGGCTGCCTGTTTTGGTTTTGAACAATTCTGTTCATTCGTCCCTTTTGTAATTCAGTGTCTTTTGATCTCTCCCATCTGTGAAGATGGAGACATGGACATGTCCCAGCTGGGAGGACACGACTTGTACCTATCTCTTATCATCCTTGTACACGGCACACACTGTGGTTTAGGGTGGTGGAAGTAACTAAAGCTCCTCTTGCTAATATTTATGTTCAGATTTAAGGAACCTCACCTTTTGGGAATAGCAAGAAAGCAATGCACCTTTTAAAGAAAGGGCATTTTTGTTGTTGAAGCAAATGGTCTTCCAGGTGGATAACTTATGGAGTCCCTGACAATGGTTAATGGGGTCTGGTGGCTAATGGAACAAGATGTCCTGGTCACAGCAGTACAGGGAACAATTGAGGATGATGTGACATGCTCAATCTCCAACCTTCTGTCCAGGCCGTGTCCTCTCCTTCCCAGCGGTGTGCCTCGGCACTAAGCAGAGACGGAGAAGCATTAGATCATCTGAGCGCTTCTCTGCCACGGCAGAATTGATCCCAGGAGTGTGTTATGTCTCTGCCTCATCTCGTCTTCCCCATCTCAGGAAACTCTGTCACTTCTCCAGGGACACCTTCCTGCAAGTGACAACGCTGCCACCTGCTCTTCCTGGTGACTGCACCAACCCCCCTCCCCAGTCCACCCACTGCTTCCAGCTGAGCCTTCTGATCAGTGTAACAAGCCCCGGGCCCCATCAGCCAGTGAGGCTGCTCATAGAACCCTTTCCACCACCAGCCAAATTGTCATCTGATATTATTTATCCCTACTGTTCCTCTAGAAAGCCCAGATGATGTGGCTGTTAGCATTCTGGGGAGTCAGGTGTCCCCATCCTCAAATAATGCTTGATAAACATTCCTTCTGGAAGGCTAAACATGGGGTGTGCCTCTGAGATGCCCCCCATCCAGTGATAGTTTGGGGTGAATAGATATCTAAGGTAGTCAGCCCCTGGTAGGCAGGGCCGGGACCCAGAACCTCTCCTGTCCTTTGAGAGCAGAGGTGTCACCAGAAACTGACCTGACCATGGCAGGTACATGGGGAGGGGGAGGAGATGACCCTCAGAGGCACCTGATATAACTGACACCTCTGGTTTTGAACAGAACCAGAAGGCTAGAGGGCCAGGTGACCAGGACCCAAGACTGGCATTTCTAGGCTGTCCCCGGCAGCCCTTCTAGGACACCAGCCTGGGACAGAGCCCTCCCAATGATGTCTGTTACTGACACACAGCTCCTTATAGCTGTCTGGTGGTGACCAAGTGTCCAGTGAGGGGGGTCTAGTGGCCACTCACATTCTAGGTCCCAAACTCACCTGACAAAGGTGGTCCTATGGAGTAGGCTAGACCCTTCAGGACCCTGCCCAATGCTGACAGTTCCCCTCCCACATTCACACCTCACCACCCACCCATCCCTTCCCATCCCTCACCTGGCTCCTTTCCCCACCTGTGTGCAGACCACTGCCTGTAGCCCTTGAGAGTGGTGCCCTGGGATAGCCTCTGAGAGGCAGTTACAGTGTAACGAGGCCTCTAGAACAGCCCCTACTCTCACCGACTGTTGCTTTGGCCCTTATAGGAAAAGCTGGACAACACGTGAGCCCCCAGGGAGAAGGCCAAGAGGGAGGCCTCAGGCGTCTCCGACCTCCACCCTCTGGGCTGTGGATGCTAATGGCTGTCGTCCAGGTGAATGGTTTGTGGTCCTGGGCTCAGCAGATGACCCAGCCCTGCGTTGGTCTCTCCCTGTCCTCTGACACCACGTTCACAAGGTGGGGTGGGGCCTGTCCCACAGCTGAATGCAATGAACACCACTTCCGTGTCACCGTCCCAGCACGAGCACTCAGCAACATTTTCTCTGTTTTCATCTTTCTTCCAGTAATAGTGAAATAGCCACATTTTTTCTGCCACTTTGTCATCATCATCTTACCTTAGCCTTTCTGAAGGTCAGAACAAGGTGTCCATGAGTTACTATGACAACAACAGGCAAAAATAAACACAAAATCTATCACTGGAGTAGGGGCCAGAGTCTGTGTGGCGATGAGGCCCACAAAGGCAGTGCACTGGCGTCAGCCCACTGGTCATGCCTGTCCTGGTGTGCAGAAGCCCTAGCTGAAGGCTGAAAGGACTCAACCAGGCCTCAGACACGACATCCAGCCAGGGCTGTGCAGCCTCAGGTCTGTCCTTTCTGGCTTCGGCAGATGTATATTCATGGACATCTGACAGAAAGGGCCACTGTGATGCCAAGAGGCATAGGGTGCCCTCCTTAGTGGCAGCTGCATGCACTTCACACATCACCCGCTCTTTTCTCCCAGAGCACGGCCAGCCTGCAGGGAGGTGGGCAGAAAGAAGGAGGTGGACTCAAGGCCAAGTCCCGTCTGGGCCAAGGCAGACATTCTGGACTGTGGTCGGGCCAAGCAGGTTAGCCATGGAGGGATGTCCCCAGGAGGGCCTGCCACGCCCCCCCCCCAGACTCACTGAGTGTGTGCTCCAGGCTGAGAGGGCTGTGAGGGGCTGCAAGGGCAAGGCCAAGGGGCCTCCAGCTACTCTGGGCACGCCAGCAGAGCCACCTCTGCCCTGCATGCCACTGCCCAGGCCTGGGCCCTCCCTTTCCTATGGACGCTGGAGCACAGAGCAGAACCTGCGATTCTGAAATCTAGGCTGGGTTTAGCGATTCCGATGTTTCCGTGTTCTGAGGTGCCAGATAATTAGCATTTCTCTCAGGAGAAATGACGGATTTTACTCAAGGACAGGAAAAGAAGAAGCTTGTGTGGTTGTGGGCATGGCAGCATGAGGCCTGGTGCCAGACAGACGGGCCGGCTCAGGGGCCAGGTGTGTGGTGCAAGGACAGTCACTCCATAGTCTCCGCTCAGCCCCTCAGCACAGTGATAATCACTGAGACCCCAGCCTGAGTCACTGAGCCTGTGTTTCCCCAGCATAAGTGCTTCTAGCCCTGTCTGTACATCTCCAACACAAGTGTCCCCCGAATGAGTGTCCCTTTCCTGAGATTCCCCAGCCCTGCATGCCCTCAGCATGAATATCCACAGCCCTGAGTGTCCCTGCCTGAGATTCCCTAGACTTGAGTGTCCCCACCACTCTCTTTCCCACATAGGAGACCCCAGTTGCAACCTCCCCAGTACAGAGGCCACTATCACTGTACTTTAGACTTTCTCTCGTTGGTGCCCAGGGATGTGCAGTCAGTGGAAGCCCCATGATGAGATAGCTGCCTGGGCACCCCTCCTTCTACTCTGCCCTGTCCTGGAGCTCAGGAGTGACCCAGAGGCACAGGGTCCACAGAGGTG
>CAUYQV010067795.1:0-76450 GCA_963574575.1 Galagoides demidoff | reverse complement strand
TGCACTTCTGGGGTACAGTGTGGTGTTTTCACACACAATCCGAAACACTTCCATCAAACTGGTTAACATAGCCTTCATGTCATTTTCTTAGTTATTGTGTTAAAATGTTCATATTCTATTCTTAGAAAGATTCACTTGTACCCTTGTAAGATAAACCACAGAAGTGATCCCTCCAGTCCCCCCTCCCTCCACCCATTCGCCCCTCTCCGTATTCTTAGGCTGTTATTAGGTTATAGCTTTCATATAAAAGGTATAAATTAATTCCATAATATGGGTGTGTACATTGGATACTTTCTTTTTGGAATGTATTAAGGCTTGAAATAGAAAATTCAATGGGAGGAAACTGACTCTAGAAGTGAAATGGAGGCCAGTGAATCACATAAGAAATATGAAAAGGTGGCTGGAAAAAATCAACTCTACCGAGAGCTCAGGAACTCGTCTTGGAGACCTCAAAGAATGTGAGACAGTTCCCGTCCTTGACATGGCGGGACTGAGGTATGCTTCCTGGCACTGTCTGGGGGCTATTCCTTCCCATCCAATAACATGACCGCAAAGGCAAGTTCACCTTCTAGAGAACAGTAACTAACTACTACAGTGGTTGAGAATACATGTGGCCACAAATAAATTTTAATATGGCAAAACAGGTTAATTCAATAAAAACTTACTTCCTGCTTTTCCGGACTTCTAGGCTTTCCCAGCCGAAAGGACCCATTTTGAACCCCAGTACTTGGTAGAAGTCTATGCTCTGTGCCCCAGGACTAACTCTTGATCCCCATATGGGTCAACCACATGGGTAGCCCACCCACCTGAGGCCTGAGTGAGGACCCCCTGGCTGATATCTGAGTCTGCACTGGAATCCTGTTGCCATGTGTGACCAACTACCACTTTCATGGACACAACCCTACTTTCCAAAATAAGACTCAATTTCTCCCAGAATAGACACTGGGCCTGGCTACCTTTTACTTACGCTCTAGTCCCTGATCCTTCAGCCGACTGAGCAGGTTTCACAGGCTGTTCCCTTTGTCCACTGACTCTTTTCATAAAAGGCCAACAATGCTTGCTTTTATCCAACTCAGTTGGACACAAAAGTGAAAAGTTTTGCAGAGTAGTGGCACTGTGGAGTTTGAGTTCATAAGACATCACTAGAACATAAACTAAAACAACTTTAATAAACAATCTCTGTCTGTAGGAACTGGAGTTAGAAGTCAAGACCCCTATGATGTGTTCAACCTGTGAAGACACATCACCGTGGGAGGCCCTCAGTCTTGCCTGTTTCATCACATACTTTTGATTCCATTTGTTCCTCAAACATACAAAGCAACAGGATGGAGAAAATAAAAAATCTTTAAATAGAATCTTTTTACATTTAAAATTAAATAACATTTAATTTTTTTTTTTTTTTGAGATTGTTTTACTTTGTCTCTCTGGGTAGAGTGCCATGGCATCATCGTAGCTCACAGACCTCAAACTCCTGAGTTTAAGTGATCCTCCTTCCTCAGCCTCCTGAGTAGCTAGGACTACAGGTGCCCACCATAACACTTGGGTAGTTTTTCTATTTTTTTTTTTCCAGTTTTTGACCAGGGTTGGGTTTGAACCTGCCACCTCCGGCATATGGGGCTGGCGCCCCACTCCTTTGAGCCATAGGCGCTGCCCCATTTTTTTCTATTTTTAGTAGAGAAAAGGTCTCACTCTTGTTCAGGCTGGTCTTGAACTTCTGAGCTCAAGTGATCCACCTGCCTTGGCCTCCCAGAGTGCTAGGATTGCAGGCGTGAGTCACTGTGCTTGGCAATTTAAGTAACATTTTAAAGGGGTGAGGGGAAACACCCTGTATGCATGAAATGGTTTAAAGTTGAAAAATAGTTTTCCCCTCATGAATGAAACCAATCATACGAGATGTTTTAGACCAGAGTCACCTATTATATTTGCTATTTTTAAGTACAGGAGATGGAAGGGAGACTACATCTGTGTGTTCAGACACCTAACTTTGTATAGCTGACACTGTCACAGTCATCTCAGACCTTCTGAGGCTTTCACATGGAAAAGAAACCCAAAACCTGTCATGAAGCTAGTAGGCCTTCTGGAGGGGTAGAAAACCTATTCTACATATAGAAGGCACTATAAATTCTTCTTTCCGTGCTGTAGGAAGATACATATGCTTCATTCTAGACCCAAATAATATGAAATGCAAATACAGAACTGTTATTTCAGAGCTCCCAAAACTATTCATCTAGGTGAGTAAACTAATAATTGTATATAGGAGAAGTGCTAAGAAATTGTGTTCCAGAAGCTAATTGATAAACCCATCCATAATTATTATTTTTTAATATCAAGTAAAAACACAGCTAATATCCCCCAAGAGCCTAATACGTGTCACGCACTGTATCTAGGAGGGAATAAAATGGTCAAAGATCTCTGTCCTTCTGCTTCACACCAAAGACAAATTATTCTCTAAATAAGAAACAATGCCAATCAAAGGACACGGCCCTGTTTGCATTTTTTCTCAAAAGATTATTTGAATAGAGAATAAGACACTTTTTTTTTGCTGTCTCATTTTCATTTACCAAAAAGTCCCCTGAAACAACCAACAGTTCATTTTTCATTTCTTTGATTGGCTTGCTTGGCAGTTTGGATCACACTTATTTCTATCAGTCTGCCACAGTTTCAAGACGTATTTAATTTCACTAAAAAATGGGTCCCATTTGGTACTATGTAAGAATAACGGTAAGCTCTATAGTTCAAAAGACAAAACATCTGTTGAAATCTGTTCAAGATTTTGATTTCTCTCCTGGCACTCTGCCAGGCACTAAGAATAGAAGATTAGGCAAAACCAGATTCCCACTCCCATGGAGCCTATGGTGAGATAGAAATCAATCAATTTGTCAATCATCAGTAAGTAATCAAATCATCCCATAAAACAAATGTAAAACAGTAAAAGTACCAATACTTTGGATGAGATGAACAAGACATTGTACTCTCAAGATTTCTAACGCGTTCTTAACTGACTTGGCCTTAAGGAAGTCTTAAGGTTTCCCTGAAATTAGGAAATGATTCTTGACTTGGGATCTGGAGGATGAAACAGGAAACAACAGTTTGAGGAAAGACCCTCTGGCTGATGGGTAGGAGGTGGGCAAGAATGACTGAAAAGGACCAGTGAGACTCAAAGGGGACAAGAGATGTGGGCTGTAAGGAAGATGAGGGCCTTACAAAGGCAGTAACAGAATCCAACTGGAATTTGGAGGGATGACTAATTCTTTTTCCTTTCAATAACTGAAGTTGATAGTAGTGTTACATTAACAGTCTTTCCTCAATGTACTATGGTGTTACTGCTTAAAGCACAGCAAAATCAAAGGCTCAAATGGTCCAATGTCAGTTGTCTACTTTAATGTAGGTTAATGTGATTGCTATGCTTTGGCCATGAAATATGTGCCTCAGTCTATCTGTTATTTAGCAGCAACCCCTAAATGGGAAGTAGTAATATAATAACAGTAGCAGTAATTGTACTATTAATTACAAAGCTGCAAAAATTGTTACTTTGAGGACTTTTTGTATCCAAACTTGTCTTTCACTCTTAGGACAGTAAACTAAATTGTCTATATTATATAGATTTTATTTGAGCTGTTCAATCAGGAAGATCTCTCAGAATTCCAGTCAAAGAAAGAATGGAATACAGAAATCTGATGAACAACTAAGTTCCAATTGTAATAACAAGCTGTGCTCTGGGGCTTCAGTTCATTTCCAAGGGGACAAAGTCCATGTGGGAGTCTGGACTGGTACCAACCAGCTCACCCTTAAGTGAATTCCTAAAGGGTTTGGAAAAATCTTGGAGCAAAATTAAGAGTCTAGTTCACTTTGAAAGGGCCAGGTTATATATAATACAGGATAACGGATGTGTAACTTCCCAAACACAGCTGGCCATTACTAAGTTTCAACGATACATATGTCAAACACATTTCTCCAAGCCTTCTGGTTATACTGCTGCCAAGTCCTGAACAACATCTATAGGGTTGCTGTGGAACTGGAGCGGCTGGAGATGTACAACCTTAAATACAACTGCCAAACAAACCAATAGATTTATTATTTATTTCTCTGCCTCATCCACATTCAGCATGGCCAGGACCATAACTATGTCTTCTATAAGGTTAACAGCACATAATGTGGTGGCAAAGTGCCATGGTTATGAGCCAAACAGACCTGGGTTCACATTTTGGCTTCGTCATTGTCTGGTTATTGACTTAGGGGAAAAGTTATCCAAATTCTTTAAATTTCACTAAAAAATGGGAGGAAAAGTACTGCACTAGATGCTTGTTGAGTTTAGGCTACTCACCAAATACAACTCTCTGCTCTAGGGGAAACTTGTAAGGTGGAGGCTAAATAATGCCTGTCCCTGTAAGCAAAGGTATAAGCCCTGTGACCAAAGCTTGGTCCTTTGTGCTCCCAAAGGAGTGACACAAACACTTAAAGGCAGTGTCAGGGCACCCCTGTGGCAGCTGTGGTGTCAACTGCAAGGTGCTCATCCCCTACTTTTCCCATGGAAATGATGGGTCATTTTCCTCAGCTGTCAGCCCTCCTCAGTTCAGGTCTATTTTCCTAATATGATTTCCAAAGTACCCTTCCCTTCTTTTTTGTAAATTGCCTGATGACCTTCCAGTAGATTTCTTTTACCTATTACCAAAGGCCAGGTTCCATCTTTTTGTAGCCAAGAATCCTGGCTATTACGGTGATTTGGGAGGTGGTGGAGAGCAAACCAGAGGTGAAGCACTCGGCATAGCACCTGATAGATACATGGTATATTTGTGGTGGTGAATAGTAACTCTGGACCCTGGACTTGTGAACTGGGGACAGGGAAATACTCCCATCCAAGTTTCATGAAACAAATTTACTATGGCACCTCAAGCCAGAGCTTTTGGCAACAAAGATTAAGCCAGCACTGGCACCCATTTAAGCCTGAGCCACCAAATAGAAAACGATGATTCATGAAACTTTCTTGTTCCCTATGCTTTGCCCCACCCCAACCTGCCAGTCAACAATTCTCATCTGCTACCACCAATGGTGTGACCTACACCTCTGGTGGAAACATTCTACAGAATTCAAATATGCAAAAAGTGAGATTCCTTCTCTAGACAAAACTTTCTTTTGCTTCTTACATGGATAATCAATTACAATTATTCTGATAAATGAAATGGTCTTCACATGGCAGTGTTCATTCAAGGGATCCTTGGAGCTGGCCAATGGTGTGATATTAAAACATAACATCCCCCTCCCCAAACAACTCAATTCTTAGATGCTAAAAGAAAATATAATACACCAATGGTGTGATATTAAATCATAACATGCCCCCGCACACAAAATAAGCTAATTCTTAGATACTAAAAGAAAATGTAATACAAGAGTTTTACATAAATGGAAGCAATAAATAGAAAGGAAAAAGCAGAGACTCTAAGACAAATAGCAATGAAGAGGAAGCAGAGTGAGGCTGTGCGATTCTCAAATTCTCCAGGGACAAAACCACCCCTAAGAAGAGGAGAGGTCTGTAGCACAAGGGAAAGGCTCCCTGACAAAGAACAGCAACAACAAAGGGCTGATGAGAGCTAATGTTACAGTGGTATTGAGCTCACAACTTGGGCTTGCGAGGTGAAGGCTGACGATCTAAATTAAATCTTAATATCTCTTAGAGGAAGCTCCTGACATAAGAGTCATTGATACCTGACAGGCCCAAATGAGCCTTGTAGAAAGGAAAGGACAAGTGTGGGGTAAAAAGATAACAGCATCTTTCATGCCTCCTGTCATGTTACAGACAGAACTGGGTAGGACATCAAATACTTTAGAAACAAATTATTAGATTGATCCCATGTGCTTTAAAAGTCTCCTGAAGGATTTTGTAAAGCTAAGGATAACTTCACATCTATTTCTTTCTTTCTTTCTTTTTTTTTTTTTGAGACAGAGCCTCAAGCTATCCCCTTGGGTAGAGTGCTGTGGCATACAGCTCACAGCAACCTCCAACTCTTGGGCTCAAGCAAGTCTCCTGCCTCAGCTTCCCAAGTAGCTGGGACCACAGGTGCCCACCACAACGCCTTGCTATTTTTTGGTTGCAGCTGTCATTGTTGTTTTTGGCAGGCCTGGGCTGGATTCAAACCCTCCACCTTAGGTTGTAGGTGGCTGGTGCCTTAGCCACTTGAGCTACAGACGCTGAGCCACATCTATTTCTTCTTGGCGGGCATTTTTATTATGCAAATAATAATAGACACATACAAAAGAATACATATTTTGGCAGGATATTAAAAATAATAATGAGAAATAACATCCTCCTCCCTCCAAATATGTGAAACAGAACATAGTCATCACCATTAAAACTTCTTGGGGTCCAGGCTTGGCTCCTGTAGCTCAGTGACTAGGGCACCAGACACATACACTGGAGCTGGTGGGTTTGAATCCAACCCGGGTCTGCCAAACAACAATGAGAATTAGAACCAAAAAATAGCTGGGTGTTGTGGCAGGCACCTGTAGTCCCAGCTACTTGGGAGGCTGAGGCAAGGGAATTGCTTAAGCCCAAGAGTTTGAGGTTGCTGTGAGCTGTATGCCACAGCACTCTACCCAAGGGGATAGCTTGAGGCTCTGTCCAGGGCGACATAGTGAGACTCTGTCTCAAAAAAACAAAACAAAATAAAAACTTCTTGGGGTCTAATCTCATCTGTTTTGCTCTTCCTTGATATACACATTCTGGGGAAAAAAATTGGCATTATCTTGTAAAGGTTCTTCTCCTAGCACCATACTCTAAAAAACTACTGGTATACAGAGGCTGAGTGTATACACATTTAAGAAAGGAACGAAACTGTATTAGAATTGTAATGCTCCAGTAGTGTTTGACTTCTACAATTAAAAGAGGTGCTCATCATGACTCCTATTCATCTTTTGTTATTGGTATATATCGAATATTACAATTTTAATACAGTTTTTTCTCTTTCTTAAAATGTGTGAATATTTTTTGGCACCCTCTGTAGACCAGGAGATGAGCTAAAAAGTATCATTGTCTGCAACAAGAAAGAGTGGAAAATAATGCAAATGGTTAAATAAATGATGGTAACTTCATACAACCGGAATGGTATACTTTCTCATTTGTAAAGTAAGCTTGTAATGGGAGGGAGCGGGTAATGAATTTTTCTGGGTGGATACAGTGTTGAGTTGCCACATGCCACTTAAGGACTTGGAGGACACACCTAGACTCATCTGTCAGCTGAGAAGCCCTAAGATGGGGAAAGCTGCTTAGCCCAAGTTTACTGCCCCTTGGGAGAGATGACCTGTGTCCAAGGATAGGCCAATGTCCGCCTAGCTCGCTCAACCCACCTCGGATAGCTCTGCATTTCAAGCTCCTTGAAGGGCGTGGAGGCCTTAGTTGAGGCTGCATCACTGTCTGCTTCTCTGCTGCCCTACTTCCTTCCTCCTTCCTCTCTCATCCCCAAATGACTCAGCCTGTTTTCCAGGGAATTTCATATATGCCAGAAACTCCACTTACATTACTTAATTTAATCCTTTTGAGGAAACTCAAAAGACAGGTATGATTGATTCCATTTTATAGATGGGTTTCAGAAAAAGTGGCCAACTTGCCCAAAGCCACTCGGCTAAAATAGGAACTCGGATTCAACGTGGAATCTACTTGGATTTTAAAGACTGAGCTCTTTCTATTACTGTCTGGCCTATTTTACTAAGCAGCATTTTGCTCATTTTGCTCAGGATATGTTAATATACATTCCCAGAAGAAAATAAAAGTGCATTTCTTTTAAAACATTCTTTATTTCAGATAGTGTATCTTTCCCAGAACTATCAAGATTTAACTATAACAGTAACACAGCATTCACAATCACTCATCAGGATACAATGACCTTACTAAATTGTGAATACAAGAAAGAAATCTTTAACTTTTATTGGTCTAGTTCTAAAAAATCTGGCTCTGTCACTTTTGATCATGCTGAGGGGATAAGAGAGAGGCAGTGAGACTCAAATCTGACTGTGATTAGGTCAGGGGGAAAGTACAGGACAGTACTGTCCAAGAGAAACCTATAAAAGTCACATGTATAATTAAAATGTCTAATAACCTTATTAAAATGTGCAAAAAGAAAACAGGTGAAATTAACTTAATATATTTTTTTTTATTCCATATATCCAAATGTTATCACTTCAACATTTAATCAATATAGAAAATTAGTGAGACATTTTATATTCTAAGTCTTTGAAATCTGGTGTGTATTTTACACTCAAGGAATATCTCAATTTGGACAAGCTGGGTATTAACTATTCAGTAGCCTTATAAGCCAGTGGCTTCAGTGTTGGGGAGCACAGCAAAGGGCAAAGGGCAGAGACCACAGGGCTGAGAATGACATCAGGAATTTCCAGCACTTCTCCCATCCCCCCTCTCTCTGGTCAACCAAAGTACTTGACAATTGATAAGATGCATAAAGCATTTCACCTCAAATATGGACTGTGTCTCCTTGATAATTTATTTTAAACAAGACCAGCTTTGCAGAGCACAGCAGTAGAGAGTAGTATTTCTTTTATTTATATCACTGAGGTTTGAGGCCCACGATTGACAAAAACGTTATTTGTTTGCTATCAGAAGTAGACTTGTGAATATTTTGTATTTTAGTGTATTTGTGTTACTTAATAAAAACTAAATACATGCACACAGACAAAAGCTCTTAGTAAAGTTTAATGAGGTTATTAGACCTTTTAATTATACATGTGGCTTTTCTAGGAAAGAAACAAGGTACCTTCTTTTCTTCTTGATTTTTAAAACCCTAAAAGGTCCCAAAGCTCTGTCTGTGATTAGACAAAAGATCTCTATCTGGGCAAGGGTGTCTAAATTTTTTAGGGGTCTTGGACTTCTCATCTATGAAACATGAGTGTTGAATGAGGTAACCTTTACAGTTCCAACATCAGCATTTTTTGACTACATTGAAGAATCTGATCAGCAAATTGCTTTTTGAAAAGCACCAAAAATACGTCTCTCATTGTCATGTCACTTTTCCCTAAGAAGAAGTTTGCCCATCATTTGCCTATTGTGGTAAATTGAGTGATGTCCTCCTCTTAATCCACACACTCATCCCTGGATTAGAAGATTTTTATGTTACCTTAGACGGCAAAAGGAACTTTGCAGAGGTGATTAAGTAAAGTATCTTGGGGTGGGGAAATAACCCTGTGTTATCTTACTGAACACAATGGAATTTTTTTTTTTTAAATTAAATCATAGCTGTGTACATTAATGTAATCATGAGGTACAATGTGCTGGTTTTATATACAATTTGAGATATTTTCATCATACTAGTTAACATAGCCTTCATGGCATTTTCTTAGTTATTGTGTTAAGACATTTATATTCTATGCTTCGTAAATTTCACATGCACCCTTGTAAGATGTACACCATAAGTGTGGTACCATAACTGTGGTCCCACAATTACCCTCCTTCCTCCCTCCTCTCCCTTTTCCCCTTCTTCTTGGGCTATAATTGGGTTATAGCTTTCATTTGAAAGCTATAAATTAGTTTCATAGTAGGGCTGAGTACACTGTATACTTTTTCTTCCATTCTTGAGATACTTTGATAAGAAGACTATGTTCCAGTTCCATCCATGTAAACATGAAAGAGGTAAAGTTTCCATCTTTCTTTAAGGCATGATGGAATTCTTATAAGAGAGAAGTTGGAGAGTCAGAGGAGACGTAAGGACAGAGTGGAGGTTAGTGAGGGATGATGGTCTGCTGGCTTTGGAGATGAAGAAAGGGGCTAATGAGCCAAGGAATACAGATGGCTTCTAGAAGAGATTAAAGGCAAGCAAATAGATTCTCCTCTAGATCCTGCAGAAGTGACCCAGTGCTTCCCTGTCCACTCTACTCTAGCCATTCTGGTCTTCTAGTCTATGGGAGGCAGAAAGCATGACTCTGCATCAGTCCTTTAGACCTAATAGATTTGTGTTGTTCTAAGACAATCAGTTTGTATATTACTTGATATATGGCAACAAAGCAAACTGATGAACCTGCCAATCATGCAAGTATCATCCAAGATGGTGTGTCTATGGGCTTCTTTATCAGAGCAGGCCTATGGATTTGAAACTGATCTTCCTATTTTATTGGAATTTATTTTATTTTAATGCCAGTTCTTACATAAAATAATAAAAATGTGAGTTTTAATAAAAAATAGCATTAGCTTTTTCTGGAAAATATATAGAAATATTGACATCTGAGATTATTTCATTGATGAAGAATAGTAGGTCCATATTATAATCAATGTATCTGAGAACACGTGAAGACCCACAGAAGGAACTCCTAGTCAATAAATGAAAAGGTTACTTGGTATGGCAAAGGAACATCTTTATGGCAAATAAAATCCTGTTCCTCCAGCCCCCAACAGGGTTGTTTACTGGGAAGATCCAGAGATGGTTTCCCAGTGGCCCTTGCTACTAGATTTCGGCCAGAGTGGAGGGAACGTGTGCCGCTCCCAGGCCAAGCTTCAAAAGAACCAGTGCTCCCCTCCTTGCTGTCTTTTTCCTTTTACAGGGAAGATGCAGAAAAATTAAGAAGTCCCCAATGGTGGTGAAGCCACAAAATAGAAAGAGGGATCTATGTATTTGCATAAAAGGAAGCAACCTGATCACCAGAACGCTTGCCTACTAGGACTACCGAAGCAGGGAAGAAACCTCTACCGTGTTTGAGCCATTATATGATTTGAGATCATTTACTACAGCCACTTAGCCCACTCAAACTGATACACCTAATTCTAACCAGGGAAAGAGGACCCAACATTTCTCTTCTGAGTTACTTCCATGATGACAATTCATGGTATTTGGTGAAAAGTGTACGTATCTACTTAAAAAGCTGACTAATCTTCTACTGACTTGGCCAAATACTCCAAATGAAGGTGAGTGTTCTTAGAAAATACTTGCTGGAATGTCTATCATTCCTGCTAAGGATTTCAGGCAGCATAAAGACTTTAGGATAATATAAGATGAAAAGAGAAAAGTAAAGGGAATTCAAATGATATAAAAGATAAATTAATTGAAAACTTTTGGATCGGCATACTAGAATATAGAATGGGTGGGTGGTATGACTGGGAGAATAAGCCATATGTAGAGTTTTAATTATTTCCAGTATTGAAATCAAAGTTCATTAGGGTACTTCCCAGTAATACACATGGTACAAATCATAATGAGCCTTTTAAAAAGCAAAAAGCAAGCTTCAGATTCCACTCTTATTTCTTCCTGTCTTTACTAAGCCCACTGGCAAATGGTTAGTTTTTTGAAATTATTCCCAAGTATAAAATTTTCCTCATTGGCAGTTAATCAACAATAACATTCCTGAAAAAAAAATTGATAATGTGAAACTTCCTCATTTGCAAGGGGCATCTGATGGACTCTTGTTTCAGTCAAACCCTGCATTATTTTCCTGGTTCCAAAACTAGAGAAATGGACCCTGAAGTGAGCAACCTACCTTTGGGGCTCTCCTATTAACAT
Source organism: Galagoides demidoff (assembly GCA_963574575.1). NCBI lineage: Eukaryota > Metazoa > Chordata > Mammalia > Primates > Galagidae > Galagoides > Galagoides demidoff. Next base: position 64,958 of record CAUYQV010067795.1, on the reverse strand, counting down.
CAGAGATACTATACATTTTAGAAACCAAACCTACAGAAAATGCAGTCACTTTCTCCATTTCCCTTTGAAAACAGCCTTCCTAATCACTTAATTAGATGTAATTTAAAAGGTACATAAAGTCCAATAACTTATTACATAAGTTGCTAGAAATATGAGTATTTTATAGATTCTCATGAATGAGTCATCACATAGATTTTTGTTAATAATAGGAAATATGATGTACCTTCCCGAGTATGGTTGTTTTCTTCTGGACCAAGTTCTTAAAGATGTAAAGCACCATTTAAACAGTGTCAGCATTGGTTAGAGGCTGTATCTCATGTTTATCCCCTTAAACCCTTCTGCTGCACTTCGAATGCCCTGAGAACCATGCTTCTGGGCAGCTTTTTAGCCGTTCATAATTTCATCAACAATTTTTCATAATTTTATCATCAGCCAGCCTGTTTATAAATTATCTAAACTCTGGAGAATAAAGATTTAGAGAAATTTCATTCTTATAAACAAGCATGTTTAGAGGCCCCTTCTCTACTAAAACACAAACAAAAAACACAGGTCAGATACCAAAAACAATGCAGAAAAGCCAATTTCATTTTCTTTTTTTTATACTTTTTTTTTTTCATTAAATCACAGCTGTGTACATTAATGCAGTCATGGGGTACAATGTGCTGGTTTTATATACAATTTGAAATATTTTCATCAAACTGGTTAACATAGCCTTCCTGGCATTTCTTAGTTATTGTGTTAAGACATTTATATTCTACATTTAGTAAGTTTTGCATGTACCCTTGTAAGATGCACCATAGGTGTTGGCCCCTAGGATGGGTGGAGCCAGTTTCATTTTTATTATTTAAGAGAAAAATGAAAAGTTAAGTTATTAGCCCGAGGCCTCAAAACAAAGACAAAACCAGGAACAGAAGCCAAGGCTCTCCACTTCTAGACACTAAGACCAGTGGGTTTCACAACAGCACACTCAAGATCGAAACAAGGAATATTGTACCTTCCTCTTCTTCAGTCTTTTCCTTTTTTTTGGTCTTTCCTCTCCTTCTGCCCAGTTCTAAGCAAATAGTAGGACAGAAAGAATGCTGGACTGAGATTCAGAACATCTGAGCGAGGGTGAAGTGATACCACCACCCTGCTCTGTGACTTTGGAGGAGTCCCTCGGTCTCTCCAGGCTGCTGTTTACTCATCTGTCAACAGTTCTCTCTCCAACATCCTTAGGAATTTAACATTCTATAATTTCATCTAATAACATTTTATCTTATACACTATAACTAAAACAGGTTTTTAATTCCAGAAAATGATACATATCTTAAGATAAGTAATTTCAATGACAAGTCTCATTCAGCGTGTGATAAATTTCAAACTCATAGATAGTCACCTATGTTAACGAGCTCCTTTATGAAGCTTGCATGATTTAAACATATCATGTATCAAGAAACCTCTTACACAGAACAAATAGAATCATACTCACTATCACTAGTGTGTAGCTGATCATGTACATTACAGTCCAGTTCAACCCGTGTATTTGAACTAATCTCCTCATATAAATGAAGTGCTTCATTGTGGAAGGAAACAAAAAAAAGTGACTCCACCTGGAGCAGTGCCTCAGGCCTGCAATCCCAGCACTCTCAGAGGCCAAGGCAGGTGGATCAGTTAAGGCCAGGAGTTGGAGACCTGCCTGAGCAAGAGCAAGTCACCATCTCTACCAAAAATAGACAAATCAGGTGGGCCTGGTGGTGTGAGCCTGGAAGGAGGCCGAGGCAGAAGTACTGCTTGAGGTTGCAGTGAGCTGCAATGATGCTACTGCACTCTAGCCCAGGTAACAGAGCAAAACTGTCTTAAAAAAAAAGTGTGGCTTCCCAACAGCCCATAAGTATGTTCTAAGATGTTTTAAAGGATATACACATGTATCTGTCAAGGTGAATTTTCTTCAGAAGCACTGTTTATTTGGTAAGGTTTGTAGTTTGAGTAGATCATTTGCTTTAATATTTAACAACTGCAAGATATTGCAATTGCATAGCCATCAGGTTTCCCATGGGTGTAAATATCTACTTACCAAGTAGACGCTTATGAAACATATTTCATCTTAGCCTTTTACAATCAGATAAAAAAAAAAAAGAAGTAGAAAATGCCATTAGTGGAAACACTACATTCACAGGACCATTATGGCTCCTGGGACTTTTGCCTATAAATTATGTGAAAATTATGTGAAAGAACTGAAAACAAAACAAAGCAAAACAAATCTTCTAAGATTCCATTAGTTTCAACGTTTTACTTTTCAAGGCAGGGTCCCAGGAACCCTGGGAGTGATACTCTTTATATACTGACTGACAGTACGCCAGTCTGCAGAGAATGGCTGCCATGAGCAATTGTTCTTTCTACGTGTTTGAGATAATCTTGAAATGGATAAACACTATCTCTTCATAGTTTCAAAAGATGATCTGGCTTGTTCAAACAATCATACTGCAGCAACACAATTTGGCTATTAAGAAAGATGGAGTGGGCTCAGTGCCTGTGGCTCAAGTGGCTAAGGCACCAGCCACATACACCTACGGTGGCAAAGTGGCGGGTTCAAATCCAGCCTGGGGCCTGCCAAACAACAATGACAGCTGCCACCAAAAAATAGCTGGGCGTTGTGGTGGGTGCCTGTGGTCCCAGCTACTTGGGAGGCTGAGGCAGGAGACTTGCTTGAGCCCAGGAGTTAGAGGTTGCTGTGAACTGTGATGCCACAGCACTCTACCCAGGGGGACAGCTTGAGGCTCTGTCTCAAAAAAAAAGAAAGAAAGATGGAGTGCAGATATGCCACTGACTATTGGGGGAACCCCCAGACTGCTTACATTCGTGTTCACTAAGCTTCAGCTTACAATCCTGCAAATAGGGAAAGTTCTGGTGAATGGAGATGTGTCCAAGAAATCCACCTTATGGATTGTTCTGAGAGTTACAAGATGAAAATCATATAAAGTATTAGTTTATGTATAAAATATCTATATCTTAAGTGTATCCCTTTTCCACATTTTTCGTATTTTTTAACTTGATAGATCATAATTGTACATATTTTTGGGGTGAAAATTTTGGTAAATGTGTAATGACCAAGTCAGGATAATTAGGACATCCATCCCCTTACACATTATCTGCCATGTTTGGGGTTATTGCAATTCTTCTACATTTTGAAATATCTGAAAAGAAACCAGAGTATAATAGTAACTTACTGTTAACTCTAGGTACTAAAGGCACTTTATTATTTTGTGTACTCTTGCCACAGCCATTTCCATGTTCTCCTAAAATGTCTTTCTCCATCTCTTTTCTGATGTCGTGATTTGTGAGATTTTGTGAGGGAAGAATCGTGAACAATCCTCACAGGAGGAATGTCTCTTACTTGCCATTGCCAAGAGGTGGATGAAGTGGCCTTTAACTTTTTGGTATTAGGACTCACCAAAAAGAAGGCAATGCCACCAACAGTGCCTGAGCTTTCACACTGCTGACCTTGCTCTGGCGTCTTTTCTCCCTGGTGACTTCATAGTCTATGAGAACCAAGTTTCAAGTGCATTCTGTGCTGTACAAGAGAGTGAAGTTCAGGACCAAGATGCAGATGAGCCTGCAGCTATTGACCTTACTGGCTCAGTAAGGGTCTACTGAGAGCTAACCTGAGTTGTCATCCCCTTCAAGGTACCTAAAGGCGCAAAGAAAGCACTTTTATGAGGTTGTACTCAAGAAAATAACTTGAACTTGGAACTGACTTTTCTTCAGTTCTTTAGATGAGTTAGGATTTGAAAAGATTAAGCATTTACTTTTCAAGGGAAAGTTTAAAACAAATGTCTAAGAATGTAAACAACTAGAAATGTACCATTTTGTTGGTGTAAATAATCACTCACAGAAAATAGATTCCATATAGAGAATTCCTTTGGAAATGGAATTCTTTGCTAAATATTAATAAATAACTTGTAATTGATGGAAGACTGGGTGATATGATTGGCACATGGATGCTACTTCTAAGAAGACAGTTGCTAACATTTAGGGTTTTTTGTTTAATAAAAAGTAAAATAACATGAATATGTTTCTAATGATAGTATAGAACACTAAGCCTGAAAGTTATTAAGCAAACCTGGCATTTGAAAACTGCATGAGTCTCAGTGCTATCATTTTCAATCTTTGCCCTAAAGTCTATTGAAAATAAATTTCACAATACTCAAAGTGCTTTTAACCCTAAAAATGCTGCAATGTCACTGATTTGGTCCTAAAATTATGACACTGATTTCTAAAAGTAGCTGATTCATCAACAAGAAAACAAGGGAACTTCCTGGCAAATAAGACCTAAAAGAAAGATGCCAAAAACTAAAAAAACAAGAACCACAGTGAAGCATGATGTACCAAAATGCTATTTCCCAATTGAAATATGTTCCTGTTCTCTCTTTAAATACTAGTAATTTTAGACCAGTGATGCCCAACCTTTTTGGCATCAGGAAACTGGTTTTATTGAAAACAATTTTTCCATTGATGGGGGGCAAGGAGGATGTATTCAGGATAATTCAAGCATGGTACTTCTCCACATCAGATCATCAGGCATTAGATTCTCATAAGAAGTGCACAGCCTAGATCCCAAGCATGCACAGTTCACAGTAGGGTTGTGCCCCTCTGAGAATCTAATGCCTCTGGGTATCCACAGGAGGTGGAGCTCAGGTGGTGATGTCCTCCTGATGGGGAGCGGCTGTAAATGCAGATGAAGCTTTGCTCCCCCCCACCCTGCTGTGTGGTCCAGTTCCTAATCCACCATGTGTGAAATGGTACCTGTCTGTGGACGAGGGGTTGAGGACCACTACCCAAGCTGCCTTAGTTTGATGACATTAAAATAACTTCCTTTGTCCTGATGCCACACTGACTAAGCAACCTTCTGAGAACATCCTATTATGTGGGCTCTTAGTAGTTTTATCAATCGGGAAAGAATGTGCTGGTTAAATCAGCTCAGAAAAAATTTATTTCAGTTAATAAACTGGCATTTATATTTCACTTTTAGAAGGGGAAAAATAAGGAAGGAATCTATGAAGATTCTTGACTCTTAGTCCTAAACTCTGATTTAGGATTTTCTGTATTGCACTCTATCCAATTCAATCTCAACTACTCCCTATTTTCTTTTTTTCTCCCCTACCCCTTTTATTTTCAGAAACAAGGTCTTGCTCTGTCCTCTAGACTACAGTGTAGTGGTTGCATCATAGTTCATCATAACCTTGAACTCCTGGGCTCAAGCAATACTCCTGCCTCAGACTCCTGAGTGGCTACGACTGCAGACACAACGTCTACTTAATTGTTTTCACAAACAGGGTTTTGCTATGTTGCCCAGGCTGGTCTTGAACTCCTGGCCTCAAGCAATCCTCCCACCTTGGCCTCCCAAAGTGTGGGATTACAGGCATGAGCCATTTTCAATTCTACACTCCAATTATGCTTATTCCCTCTTGATTGCCAGGCCACATATATATACGTGTTATAGACTTATGGGTAATATCCAAATCTTACCCATTCTTCAAAAAACAGCCCCCTCAATTTCCCTCTTCCCCTTTCCAGCAAATCTACCCTTCAACTTCCAAGAGCAGCCCTGCACATTTACACTGTTCTGCTCATCTATCAGGGGTATGAGACTTTCCCCTTCCAGGTGGGTATGAGCTCTTTAAAATCTTTTATATACCCCACAGCAAAGGTGAGTAAAGATATTAAAAAATATTTGTGGAATTGATTCCTGGTCAAATTAACCTGGCAGCTGGCAATTTTAGGACAGGGTTTATCCTGGTTATCTTGGCAGATTGGTTATTCGAAATTTACAGTTGGGAGCCTCAGAGCAAATATAATTTTTTTGTATTTGAGCAAAAAAACTCTCAGAGTTCTGAGCACTTTTTAATGAATTATCTCATAAAAACAAAAAGTATGAGACTATGAGATAGAGATTATCATCACTTTCATGTTCCAGATGAGACAGTAAGGCTAAGATGATTGATAACACTCCCAAGGTCAGAAGTGGTAGAGCCCATGTTGATTACCTCTGCTAATTTTAGCTCATTATTATAAGACTCACTGGAAATATAATAAGATAGAAAAAATTTATTGTACTCCTCCCTAAAAGAGTCTGGTGTGAGATTGAAAAGTTCGGGATAGGAAGTAAGGGCCCCAAAGAGACATGTTTGAATAAAAATGGACAGATATTAATCTGTCTTCCTCAGATGGCAGGTCACAGTGACTGGAGTTATTTGTTTGCCTGAGCAGGACTTGAAAGTTTGGGGCCAGAGCTGAAGTACTCAAGAAAACAGAGGAGAGTTCAGGTCTGGCTAACCACATCCACCTCCTCTGCTCTTGCCCCCAGATAACCAATTATGTAAATCATGGCTAATTATGTAAAGAATATTTATTTGCAATCTTGGCAGAGGTTCCCAGGTTGGTCCTGGAGGTCGTGGGAAGAGGGGAAATAAACAGGGAAACCCTGTCTGATTTCTAGTTTTAATGGGGTTCACTTCAGTCCTCAGACTTACTCCTTCCTCCTCTACACATATGGCAAAGTGAAAATAGGATAGAAATGGTAGTAAAACTCTTTTCTCTACTTGTGACAAAGAAATGGTAATAACCTCAGTTCTTCCTCACTGTATTGAAAGGTCTAAGAGCTTGTGCTAAACCATGGAGAGTCACCTCAGTATGGGGCTGATCCACTACCCTCTCCCTAATTTCTCCCTATGTGAATACTGAACATGGCGTCCCATATCAGCTCTCAGCCCAGGGTTTCAAAAAATAACAATAAGGGAACTCTTCCACACAACAATTTCTAACTGTCAGCCTGCAGTTACCACGAGAACCATCACTGATGGGTTAGAGACCACACGCTTGTCTGTGTTTCCTAAAAGTTTTTTACATTAACCTATAGTAAGAAATAACATTTTCATCATGACCCACTAGATATACAAGACACATATGTGTATCTTAAACGAGAGAGCAAAACTGACTGTTCCTTCTTGCAATAGACTCTACTGTTATTTTTGTATTTCATTCTAACAAAAATTGCTAGTCACAAAGGACTGAAGTAATGTCATGATGTACTAATGGGTCACAATCTGCACTTTGAATAGCACTGGCCTAGATTAAGCAGATCTAAAAAAATTTTATTACTCTATTTGTGTATGTATTTGTTTACTGTCCATCTACAATTTCTGTAGCTTTAAGGAAAGCCAATATTTTGCTATTCTTTGGATTCTTCTGATTCAGATTGTTCAAGAAAGGTAAACGTTCTATAAATTCTAAATTACCTGGCTTGTAAACTGGCAGCAATTTAAAATACATTTTTTTTTTCTAGAGACTAAATGGCTTTTAGACTTAGTCTCATATGCTAAATATAACAGAATTTTTTAAAGAGGAAAATCTCTTCAAAGTGTTTCCCAAACAAAGGCACCAATGTTTTGCCTTGGTTGTTAAAATCTATGGGAGACAGAACAACAGGGTCCTGCTGTTTTAAAGCCTGTGACAAATAGCACTTATTAATAACACTGCTTGTTTACTGAACCTGTTACAGTTTGCAGTTTCTTCCTACCTCAACCCTTCAGGCAGCTACTGAAAAAGGAGTTGGCATACAAGTTTATTCAGCAAATACTTACTGAGACCCTACTATGTGCCAAACATTGTCCTTGGTAGGGACTGGCACAGCAGTCAAAATGCAAACCATCTACTCTCAGAGAGCCTGGGATTAGGGAGGGAGGCAGCCAATGAATGAATAAGCAAATACACTGATTTTTCTCGGCAGCTGTGAGTGCTGTGAAGAACGTCAGACAGGCATAGAGGACAGGGAGTAATGGCAGGGCTGGCTAAGTAGCCGTGGCACAGGGGTTGGTCAGGGTGTAAGTGCAGAGAAGAGAATCTACTTAAGAACATTAAGATATCTCAGGGATGAAACAGTTTACAGATTGCTGAAAAGGCTCGAGACAAAGGTCAAGGGTGAATGTCCAGGAAATATCCGCCCCAAATCATAGTTGTCTCAAGAGTCCACATATCTCACCCAGGGTGTCTGATGGTGGAACTGAATCCCACTTGGAACCCCAGCAGCCAGGCAGGAGGGAAATACAGTTTCTACCTTTCTGTCTCTGCAGTGGAGTAGTTAGAATTGATGCTTCTCTGAAATCACAGCACTTGAGCAGGCCCCTGATTACTGAGGGGCAGTGAAAGGAAGAGTGTTCCAGGTATGGGGAACAGCTTGGTGCTCACCCCAGCAAGGTGGCCTGCACGGCTGGTGGTTGGGCAGCAAGAGAGAAATTGGTAAGAGACGAGGCTGGAAGAGTCTTCAGGAGCCAGATCAGGGGAGCCCTTCAGGCCATGGTAAGTGTGGAAGTTACATGAAGTAGGGTTTTAAGCAGGGAAATAACAGGATCTGATCAACCTGTTAAATAAGCCATTTTAGTTCAATAAACTATTCTCCATGGCCGATATATGCCAATGGCTTAAAAACATTTTTAAAGTGACTAAGCTGGTCTCGTATAGAATGGTAATTAAAGAAAGGCCTACAGGGTTATTTCACTGTCGCTTCCCACAGATGTGTGTGTGTGAGCATGATGACCACCTTCTCTAGGACCAAGCGTGGTGGCACAGTGACAGCTGTCCCAACCCTGGATATACATCTGCTGCCAGACTCAACCAGAGATGTGGTCGATAAAGAATATACCTTTTTCTTAAAAAAAAAAAATCAGATGTCTGGACTTAGAAAATCTGAGATTCTTCAAATGGGGAAAAATATTGCTAGGTAGAAACAAAAATTGAAAATTAGCCGGCAGCCCTGAAGTCAGCCTCATTTGAAGGAGTCCTGGGGTTAAAGGAGGGTTTTTCTCTTTTGTTCCTTCTCCAACTCGCAGTTTGAAGCCAAAGTATTTTGAAACCAAAACCATACAATGGAATAAAAATAAAATCAACAGAGTAAATCAGGTTTATTTTTAATCTGTTTTCCAGATAGTAACCATTTCGCCAATCACAACGGGCCCATTTTTCAAAGGAGTAGAGCCATTGAAAAAAAAAAGTCAAGTTTGAAAACTGTTCCAGAACAGAGGGAAGGAAGAGTTCTTGCCACAGAAGTCCATGCCTACTTCGGCAACTGTCATGCTTCTGCCAGGAGCATCTATTGATGGTTTGAGGTCACCCATTGTAACTGTGGTCTGAATGTTCTAATTTGCTTTTCTCTTTACAATGATAATGTTCAAGCTTTTGAGCCCAAACATATTTTGCTCCGATTTGAAAAGAAAACAGGAAGCAAACTGCAGGAAGGGAATAGTTTGATACACACTTGCTCTATTTTGTATTTGTACATTTAATTTCTTTTACCTTCTCCAAAGCAGTCACAGTGTTGGCTTTGATGAAGGGTCATAATAAAAGTGCTTTTACTGTGAGTCTGCTCTGGCCATTCTGAGTCGGCAAGATAAAAACACAAAACATTATTTCCTTTGCGTTCTCTCTATACAGCTTACCTCTGTGATCTTTCTCACACATAAATTAAATACGAGCTGTTCATCCCCTTTTTCCTTTCACAAACTTATGCCTGCTTCATTTCCCCCATGAACATTAAATAACCTGGCGCAAGACCTAGTAAATAAAAGAACACAAAAACTGTTCCCTGGGATTAGACTGCATGCCGGAAGGTGGCTCAGTGGGAGTCACGGTGGCCAGCCTCCATGAAGGCACCCAAGGAGCGCCACCTGGGGACATACACACTGGCATATCTCCTCCACCTCCATCCCTGGGTCTATCCTCCTTTTAAGCACACCTAGAAGAAAAGGAATTTGTTTCACATCTGTTCTAGGGAGCCCCCAGCATACCATCCATTATGAGTTGGCCTTGACCTCCTGGAGCTACCACATACCTGCTCTGCCTCATGTTCCTCAAATGACCCTTCCCAAGGTTACTCTGTACATCATACAGTCTTTTACCCACACATGCTTATATTTTATTCATTCCTCCTTTCACATTTATTCATCTACAATCAGAGCAATATTTACTTGGTTTCTTGTGTTATTCCTTCCATGATCAAATTGTTATTTTTTCCCCATAAGGAATTATAAAAGAAGATCTCTAGCATTAGCACACTATTGTGTGTTTTGGCTGTTTGTTCTTGCCAGGAAGTAGGCAGAGGCAGTGATTACAAAGAGGTTAGATCATTCAGCTTCATAGATTCAAAAGGACTAGAAGGGAATATTCAAAAGCATGAATTATCTTTGAGCTGTGGAAATATGGATGCATTTTCAGTGCTTTAAAGATCTGCTAAAACAAACGTTTTATACATTTTATAATCAGAAAAATATTAACAGAAAGTAAATATCATTACCACATGTATTCACACACATTTAAGCTGCGCTCTTGAACATATGTTCTCCTAAGACCTGAAATGTCATATAATTAAAAGTAGAAACCCTAAAAACCCCGAGGAGAGGACATACGGTACAAGAAAAACAGGAAATGACGTTAGAAGACAGCAGGAAGTCGGGGAAATTTTATAGTTTAGAGATATAACCAGTTTGAAAGTAAAGGGGTTTGGTGCAAAGTAAAAGAAAAACTAAACTAGAATGGGAAAAATCAGGTTTTTAATGAAAGGAGGCAAGTAGGGAGAGCAGAATAGAATTTGACACAAAGGCTCAGACAATGTGCAAAAAAAAGACATCACTGAGCTTCAATCTCCACCCAACTGCTACAAATATCTGGGAAACTGTCAAGTAGCTGATGGAGAGATCTTGTGAGAATAAAGGATTAAAGAACCTAAGTGGTAACAGAGTTATCCTAGATCAGGAGAATCAGACCAAAAGGAAAGAGCTAAGACAGAGATTGAAAGTCTGGTGCCTGTGACTTCTGATACCCAAGCTGCTTTCAGATGCACTCTGCTCTGGTCCAGTCTACAAACTAGTTTCTGGAAGGCACTTTGGAAGAAGATGAGTGGACGCCTCTGAGTCTGTCAAAATAAAAGGTTTGATGTGTAAAATACAGAAACAAGGCTGTATTTTTGACACTGACTTTTTAATGACTTTTTCTGGTATCTGAAATTGAGTTTCTGGATTGAACATACACCTAAATCCAGACTTTTGCTTTATTGTGCATTTTAGAGGACTTCAGAGAAAAAGAATTCTCTCAAGCTGCCTAAGCAACATTGGCATAAACAAAAGACAAATATTGCAACTAGCCATAGTACTTTAAAGTAACATTCATATTTGTTAAAAATTCCATAACAGAATCGATACCATGAAGTTTAATTTGGACCAGACTCTATAAACCATCTAGTCCAAATACTCTCGTAGTTAAACTCCTGGCTCGACATCCCCACTAGTTGCACAAGCTCTGCTTGTACACCTTCAGGTCAAGGAGCCAGCTCAGTACCAAGGCAATGCGACATCCCTACAGGTATCTTCAACTTTAAGAAGTCTGACTTGGGTGGCACTTGTGGCTCAAAGGGGTGGGGCACCGGCCCCATATGCCAGAGGTGGTGGGTTCAAGCCCAGCCCTGGCCAAAAACTGCAAAAAAAAAAAAAAAAGTCTGGCTTGCTTGCTTTTGGTTACTTTATCTTTAATCCTAAAATTATCTAAATCTACTCTTTTAAGGTTGGTTTCATTTTAAGCAATAGCTCTTTAGAAATATAGCATACACATATACAGCAAAACTCCATATTTAAATTTTGTCAAAGATTTTTGAGATAACAGATACAAAATACACATGAATATAGTTCACGAGTACTATGAACTCTATAATGAATCAGAAAATACAAATGAGACCTCTTCTGTTCATGTTGATACAAGCTGCACATGTCTCATTCAAACACAAAAAAGTAAAGGCGTGTACTTTTTTTGCCCTCAGTGCCCCAAAGTATAAAAATATAAATCTATAGGCAATTATAATTGCTCTCCTCTGCCTTATCTCATTTAAAGCTGCTGCCACACCCAATATATGATGCACTCAGTGTGTGTAGAGATAGTCCATGCAATAGAGGGGTAGGTTGAAAAACTCAAAAAACTCAAAGCTCCTATTCTGAACACAAAATCATAACCATATTTTGTTAAATTGGGCCTTCAAGTACACGGGCACATTCCAATCATTCCTACCAATGTGAACCACCAGATGTTTACCGAATTACACATTTTGGCACAATAGCCTTTTGTGAGCCTCACACATTTTAATAAAATATCTGGGAAAACAGTATAATTTAATTGAGTAAAGGACAAATGATACAAGAAACAAAACTTAAAGAGAAAAACAAAACTTCTGTCCATATCCTCAAACTACCTGGAATTATATGTTTGTAGCAATTAACAGTTGGCAAGAATTAAGAGGATGGGAATGTAAAATCTATGCAAAATGACCAAAAATTGAAATGAAAAGTGATTCCTAAATAAGTACATACTGAATATGCCAGTAAAATTAAAAGAAGAATCCAGCCTTTAGTACAAAACCCTCCTCCCTGCCTGGCCACCCCCACAGTGCTAGGCAGATGGCATACAATACCCGGTCGCAGGAGTGCAGATGCATTCTCTCAACGCATGCTAAATACACACATAATTACAACAACCCAAGTCTTCAAGAAAAGAAAATAAGGTCAAAAGGTCACATTAAGAAAAACAACAATGGCACAGCATTTGTAGGGATGTTTAAAATGCTTTCATTTTTTTCCATTCTACATTGCTCTTCCTCTACATTGCTCAGAATTTAAATAAACTAAAATAAGCCTCTGTTTAAAAAGAAAGGATGAAGATAGAACGATTTATACCAACAAGAAAGCTTCATCAGTCAATGTGAACAGGGAGTTTAAATCACAAACATTCCCCAGTTTTCTTGGGGGAAAGAAGCATCTACCCACAGTCCATATCCCACCGGGAGCAAAAGCCCTTCTCACTGGAGAGCCCCAGTGAATCATGTTGCTGCCATCTGTCCTGCAAGCCCCCATCCCCCGCCCCGAAATTCACTCCTCGCTAGTGACAACAAGGTGTGTGCAATTTCTGATACGGTTTTATCAAGTAATCTTAATGGTTTCTCTTTAACGATCAATTCTTTCTGAACAAAATCTGCCAAAGTTCCAACAGAGACTTCAAAAAGGGCGGGGAAAGCTTTGCTGGTGCTATTCAGGATTCTTTCTGAGGTACGTCTACAAATATCTACCTGGATGAATTAACTGTGCCCTAAGTTAGTTAGGGTCAAGTGCTGGAGTCACTTAAAACCAGGGACCACTGTACATATTGTATTTGTTTTTCCCCAAGTTCTATGACCTTGCTAGGACCATAAAAGCATTAGAAGGTAAAAACATAGACGACCGTGAGACAATAATGCAATTTCTCATTTTATTCACGAGGAGGATGACAGCGGGCAAGGTGAAGTGACATGTGCAAGGCCATGAATGTAATGTAACAGCAAGGACAGAGCAGGGCCTGCGTCTCTGGCCTCCTGCTCTAGGAATCTCTCTGTATGAACAGGTAAGTCTGGAAAATGTGTTCTTTCTTAACAGAAGAACACAAGAACAGAAGTATTTACTGGAGTAACTGTTTACTAAATGGTTCCCTAGACAAAGATGCATCTCAGTTCTTGATCCAACAAAATCCAGCCTATAAAGAATTAGTAGTTATTTAATCTGATGTCCAAAATACGCTGCATTAAAAGGCATCTTTTTAAAAAGCCTAAATGTCAACCCATTGCTGCACACATATTGTTCCCACTGAAGGGACGACCATTTTAAGAAGGTCACAAATAGTAAAGCCATTTATTTAAAGTGTGATGACTAACAACGCATTTAAAAACGGAAGTCAATTTATTGTTATAATTTTTAGACGAGTGCAGACATTGAGTCTGTGATTGTTGAGGCTTGTTTTTAACAGTATAAATTCAATTCCAACTCCCCTTTCTCCCAGCTGCAGTATTGAACTTAGATGTCTACTAGATCAGTGGGTGGAAGATCAAAGAACATTTAAAAAATTTTAACTTTACTACCCACAAGGAGGTGGGAGTAATATGTCAGTGGGACTAAAATGTATGTGACAGAGTCTTAAGAGATTCCGTAACTCAAAAAGGAGCAGGTTGTTCCCTCTCTTAAAGAAGCAACACTCACCCTACCTTTGCTTAGTCTACTTTTTAGAGCTGAGAAATACACTAAAAGAGTTAAATCGGGATCTAAAAATGTACATGTTCTTTTATGTTCTGTTTCCAGTGCAGTCAAAAATACTAATCACAGCTAATAACCTGAGATTTCTCTTACTTAGATGGCCTTGTAAAAGGTTTCCCTTTACTTGGGTAGTAGGTGAGCCACACTAAGAATAAACTTAAGCTTTAAAAACTGGAGAAGATGAAGTCTTCCTCTCCATTTCCTCCTCCTTCATTCCCACCTCAAGGGAGTTACAGATGTGAATATACATATCTAAATATAATCAGTACAGAAGGATGTCAATGTCATTTCCAAAAGCCTAAGCCAAGGAGGAGGAGGAAGAAATGGCATTTGTGGACGGGGTGACTGGCTTCCTTGGCCCCCTGCTGCCTCTGATGAGCACCTTATCTTTTCAGGAACAGCTATACCCTTGGATGTGAACTCAGGTCAGCCACCTTCACTGCCATTCAACACTAACATCCTACTTCCCAGCCCACCTCCCAAACCCTGCTACCCTGTTACCCCTTCCATCCTGCACCCCTTCCAACAGTCTAAATCCCATCCATCTGTAAGGCCAGTTCAACTTCCTCACCCACACAGAACTTTCCACGTACTATATCTTCACCAAACTCTCATTTTCTGAACTATTACAGCACTTACTATGCCAACCCCATAATCAGCAGCAATTATAGTTTCATATGTTATCAGTCTTGCGTCTTGTCCCCCCAGCCCCCATTTAAATCGTGACCTTAAGGGCCTGCGACCCTTAAAGTGTTTTCCAAGGTACCAGCACGCAGAAGGACAAAGAGGTGGGTGAGACAAAAAAACTCACGCTCCCCTGAATTAGCAGAGTGAAACTCTTGCTTCGCAGGGGTGACGACCCACGGTACTTCTTCCACTGGCTGTGTATGAACCCACAAGAAAGTAAACGATTTATGGCTGCAAATTACACTGGTGCTCAAGCTCCTTTGAAAAGACCAGATCAAACCATCAATATTATTGTTTTTGCTGTTCATCTTCGCAGAAAGCTGAGTGACCCTTAGGCACCAGCTGCCAGGCAAACTCCTCAATGCCTTGGTGCACAGAGGGATGTCATCTTTCTTTCCTTTCTGGATTTCATCATCCACGGCACTTTCTCATTTTGCAGAAAGTCATTAAAAAGATCCTGGAATAGCTATTTTAATGCAATCCAAGTTAATTCCAGAGGCATTTCTCTACTCAAGATCGATGACATGCTCAGCACCCAGCAACATCCTAAAAGAAACCCCAGAAGACATGACAGAGTTCCCTGTCTATTCTGAGCGAAGGAACAAAAACCTCTTTTTGCATCTCCGATCCCCTATCTCCAAGAGCTGTGCACACAGCAACTGCTCAAAGAGTGCTCAGCACCATGCCTTGTTTACAGAAGAATACAATGTCTAATAGAAACACCGCAAAGCACAGTAGGCCTTTCTAAATAATCACAGGAAAACCAAGCACATAAAAATAAATTAATGCATTTTAAGACCAGGCTTTTTCTTCTGACTTAAATTTCTAGAACAGTTGATTCTCCCACGCACTGGAACAGAAAAAAAACATTTATTGATTTGAAATCTTCTTTCATGCTCCCTGAGGTAGAAATTAATTTAATAGGACTGGCAAGTTTGGGATCTAAACACATCAGAATACTGACAGAAGCTCCCTGTGGCCACAGCAGTGAAATACCCTCACAGACACATGAATACAAGTAAAGCCCCGTCAGGCTACACAGAAAATTGTTCCTGGGAGAGTGAATGGTATTAGATATAAAAAGAATAGAAATAATAAAAAAAGAAAAAAATGTGAGCCTAGAGTTTGGGTTCCATACAAGCAGGTAAAAGAATCACATGGCCCAGTAGAGGAGGGTACCTGTTACCAAGCTGAATACAGTGGGCTATTATCAGAAGAAGAAAAATGAGGTTAAAGCCTGAAGGGCAGACAATACAAATAGCAGTAATAATAAAGCTGGAAATCTCTTTATAATTCCTACTACTGGTGGGGATAGAGTGGCGGGGGGTTGAGAATTAATGTGAGAATATAATGGTTCATATGAGCAAGGTAAATATGGCTTAACAAATGAGCTGATAAATAAATGGAGGAAGGAACTAACGAATGCATGAATAAAATGAAAAGAGGTAACGTGACTAACGAATAGCATGAGTCCCTGGATACAAGGAGGGGGACACGGACAAAGAAAAGCACTCCAAAAAACTAGACAGGAATACTGGGAGATTGGGAATGAGCAGATGAGCTTAGGCAAAGTGATGGGCTCAGAAAAAAAGAAAGAAAATTCATGTGAAAAGATTATAAGAGAGAGACATAAAGTGAACCGAATTCCTCCATGTTGAGCAAATCTCATTTCCTAGTTCTTTTCTGCCAAGTAACCTTCCATTAAGCTTTCAGGGCAGCCAATGTCTTCTATTTATTGGTGGTTGGTCATGATATTTCCCTCACCATGCCTGGAGTAAGCCTCCACGCCAACCCACCCTTCCCTTTCTATTTGCCCTTTAGGTCTAACTCAAAACTCTTTCTTCCTTAGGAAACTTAAGAAGAGTAAACTTTTTCTGCTTTTGCAGTCAGCTTTGGTAAGAGGGGCTACAGACAGACAAGGTACAGAAACATACAGAGGAGAAACAAGGAGGGTCAGAACTCGGAAGAAATTAATATTCTAGATTGCTTTACGTGGTGTCAAAACAAAGATGAAAAACCAAGTACTCTAATCACATTTTGTCCTAAAGGGGTAAAAAGTCCTTTACACTTCCTTCAAGTAGGTTAACTTTTGATCTCTGGAACCACTGCAGGCAGTGGGGTTGCCATTCTCTTCTGCTGCTCTACCTTGGTCTCACTTCCCCTCCTTTGTGGGATTGGGGCAGCTTGTGTGTAATCATGTAATTTATATCACGAGATCCATGGAGAGACTTTGTTTTTCTTTCTTTCTTTCTTTTTTTAAAATGAATTCCTTCTAGTTTTAACCCTGTAAGAAGGAATAGATCACATCTCCTAGGTCAGTGGTTCTCAAGCTTCCTAATGCCGTAGCCCTTTAATCAGTTCCTGTGGGTTGCGACTCACAGGTTGAGAAATGCTGTCCTAGGCTATTGCCTAAGGATGGTATTGCAACTCCTAAGAAAATATACTGCTGAGACATTGGGCCACTCCCAAGGAAACAAGTTATAAAAGGAGGGGGGGAAAGCAAAATTAGTGGCACCAATAGCAATGACGCAAAGAAAAAGAAAAAAGAAAGAAATGCCAAGCTGTAGCCAGGCAATGCAATGTGAAACCACTGCTCCATGTCCCGCCCACTTCCACACCCACTGAGAGTGCTGTTCTTGGGGATGAAAAAACAGCTTGAGGTGACAACAGAAGAATCAATGCCAAACCATGCTTATCTCCGAGCCAAGACACTAACCTCCCGCTTTATGGACATTACTGAAAGACAGAAGATAAAGCACAGGAGGAGCTGTGACGGCAGTCCTTCCCTGCCTCGTCCCCACGTCCCTAAACCCAGAAAGGCACTTGTGTGCCAAATCTGATTAAAAATCATCTGACTCGCTGGGCCCTATTTCTTTCGTGCATTTGTTGGAGACCAGCCAGCGCTGACATCGATGAGCTAGTGAGATATATTGCCAAGTAATAAGCAGTCAGAGACATTAAGTTACTGAACTTTAACAAAATGACAGCTTTGAATTTTAAGACAAAGAAATGTCTTGTTTTCCTTCCACACATACAAAAGGAATATAGCTGGTTACAAGATCCCTTATTGTAATTCCCTGATTTTCTTTTACATTTTTGTATCAGTTGCTATATAGCTGATTACCATAACTATATTATTATATCAAACCCGAGACAGAAAGATATAAATCAACTACAGGATTAGCTGCTACCCCCATCCAGACCTATGACTTCAATTCATACTCGTTACAAAAGATTTCCAAACACAGAGCTACGATTCTGTCCTCTGGGCTTGGTTGGTGCCCATTAGCGCGTAAAGTCTACTTCGGTTGTGTTGGGCCTTTCTAAGCCCTGGAACATGCTTAAGAGGCATTAATGGTACAAAGATTCAACTGATGCAAAATGGCTTCTTTCCAACCAAATCACAAGGACTGCCCCTGACTTTCTCAGTTCTCTCACTGCTCTTTTGGGTTCTAACTTTATAGACATAATTCATCTCTGTTCCTCATTTCCTCTATCCAGATAGTCCATCATGTAGGCAATTTTCTTTATAAAATAGATTACTGAATTAAAAATAAAAAAGAAAGAAATCCTCCCCAAACCCCCCCCCAAACAATGCCTCTTCTATTCCTCTGCACGTCTGTGCCACCGCCCTGTTCTAAGCTAACTATCATTACCCCTATTTTGGCAATCTTGTCTGAGTTGGCCTTTTTACTTTCAGTTTCTGCACACCAATTACAGACTAAAAGTCTCCTTCGCTTTTAAACTATATATACTTCCCCATTACCCACCCACTCTTCAAAGTTAAATTATGTTCTTAAGGAAAACCATTCAAAGTCCGACTTTGTGACACATCCCACCAATCAAGTTAGTCTGCTCATTCCCCTTACAGCCTACTAAGCTAATTTCTATCACTTATATTTAGCTGGTTTTTATCCATTTAGTCCATTAAAATGCAAATTCTATGAGGGCAGGGCTTTTTCAATGTTATAGCTTTGGTGCCTATAATAATGCCTGAAACATGTTAACCCCTCAAAAAATATTTGCTGGATGAAGGGATGAAGAGAAAGAGAAAAACAGAAAAAGGGAAGTGGGAGAGAAAGTGTTAAACTCCCTCCAGGAAGGAGCTTATAATGAAAAGTTCATGTCAAGTCCCACGTTCACTAATCATTTCTACCTTCACCACTTTCTCTCTTCTCTGATTCTCGGAGGCATTTCTGCACCATATAATCCAGCACTTAAATACTCATGCCAAGGATTCAGTGACTAGTTGAGAGCCTCCTACGTGGCATGCTCTGTGGGATACACCAGTATCAGATCACTGGTCCATGTATCAGACAGGGTCTTAGGCTTGTCCAAACTTAGTCTTCTATAAACATTAAACGGTCAATTAAAAACCAGATGCCATAGGCGCACATAGAAAGGACACTTAACTTGGACTTCAACAACAGGGAAGGCTTCTCAGAGGAAGGGACATCAGAGGGAAGACTCGAAGGATGAGTATGAGTTAGCCAGATTAAAAGTAGAAAGGAGTATTCAAGGCAGAGGGAACAGCATGGATGAAGACCTAGAGGCAAGAGAGAGTAGAAAAGGTTTATGAATTACAGGAAGTTCAGTGGCTCTGGAGCACAAAGGAGGCAGGAAAGAGCAGAGGCTATGGAGGTGGGCGTGGGCCAGAGCTTGATGGGCCACGAAATCACCTTAAGTTAAGCAGCCGGGCTACAAATGCTAAAGATGTGAAGCTGTGTAGAGGACAATCAGCTTGACTTAGCCATTCCACGATGTGCACAAATTTTAAAACATGTTATGCATGATTAAATATATAATTTTATATGTCCATTAAAAATCTTTTTTTTTTTTTTTTTTTTTTTTTGCATTTTTTGGGCGGGGTTGGGTCCCAACGCACCATATGGAGCCGGTGCCCTACTCCTTTGAGCCACAGGCGCCGCCCCATTAAAAATCTTTTTTTAAAGCAAGAGCTATCAAAATGAATATGAAGGGGAAGCTGGGAAGGGGACAGAGGAAAGGGAGAAGAAGCCTTACACATCAGTTGGCTCTGTCCCTCAGTTTAAAGAATAAATTCCTTGTGGGAAAAGCAGACACTTGGTTTCCATATATCCCAAAATGCCTTTTCGAAAACTGTGGTGGTTAAAGAAAAAAAGAACTGTTGATTGAAAACTTTAATTCTTCCTGTCCCTTTCCCATCCAAAGAAGAGAGAAAAAAAAAAACACTTTAAAATGTAAAAACAGAACAGAGAGACTAATAAACCATTTCAAATGCAGGAGGCTTCATCAAATACATGAACTTGAAGTCCTTTTAAATTGCTTTCGCCTCTGAGACTTGGAATGTCCTCTGCTACTCAGCAGAGACTTCTGAACTAGACTTCCCCCAGAATCTATATTCCTATAAATTCTCATAATTATGCATTCTGTAAAAGCTTAAGCAGTGAGCTAAGGAAATAGCTCTAACTGGTTCTGACTTCCCTTTCTCTTTTGCATTAGATTAACCCACTCCTTTAATCCACAGAGATGTTTAACAGCCCATACTCAATACAAAGTTCAAAGCCAAATGTGGTACCATGTATAAGGCTAACCCAAAATTATTTCAAAATGAGAAGGATTGATCTAGGCTCATGCAGTACTCCTACGAATCTATCACCACATTACAGAAGTATGGAATAATGATAAAAGGAATAAACGAAGTTCAAGCTCCTGAGACAAAGAGCACGCAGATTTCTATGTAAGGTGCAGATTTTTTACTGTACCTTTTAAAGTAATTATCTGTTAAGAAAAGCTACTCCGCATCTGTGCCATACATTGCCCTCAAACACTGTTCTTTCTCTAAATAGCCTGCACTCATTCTGGGCATGAATGAAATGAGGCCACCATGAGAAATTATAAATGCCACTCTGGGGGGTAATCCTTCATAGCCCTGGTCTCTAGCCCTACCACACAGGAGAAGGAAATTCTCATGCTAGACCTTCCTACTGAGGAAGTTACCAATTCAATTTTCTGAGTAACGTTGCTACAATATACTGAACAATGTTTCTGAACAATGTTTCTACATGTTAAAAACTCTTATTTATCATGATCATTTATTTCCTCTTTCATTCAAATAGCAAAGCTTAAATTCGAATGAAGACTAGAAAAGAAAGCATTATAAAGCAATAAAGCTTCCTCATTTCTACAAGAAGGTCAGCATACAGCATACTAACTTGTGACTTTCAAAAGAAGTACACTAAAGCAGGGTGTCT
This sequence comes from Galagoides demidoff, assembly GCA_963574575.1. Classification (NCBI taxonomy): domain Eukaryota; kingdom Metazoa; phylum Chordata; class Mammalia; order Primates; family Galagidae; genus Galagoides; species Galagoides demidoff. The sequence continues at coordinate 43,909 of CAUYQV010067795.1, read as the reverse complement.
AACCTTCCCCCCCCCATTGCAAATTGGATGAATAATAACAGTTGTCTTGGGCCGCACATTAAATACACAGATGTTAATTAAAGCTGATTATCAAAAAAAAAAAAAAAAGTTCCTGCACCCTTTTCATGATATCTGACACCACAGATAAGGAAAAAACAGTCCTCACAAAATCAGCATGCAGCCCACAGGGCTGTGGGCTGGACACCCCTGCACTAAAGTGTTGCCTTTTTCTAATTAGAAGCAATGTGTTGTGTTTTTCCCAATGCACCACTTCTTCTGAGATGCTCTTAATAGGAAATTTTATTTTGAAATAGCTCTAAAAACCCTGCATTTATTCCACAACCACACAACAACCAAATGAGGATCTGACATTCTGAGGCTGAAGGAACCTTTGGCACGATCATTAACCTTCCCACTGATTCTCATTTCATATGTACAAAGTTTTGAGGGTTGACAAGCAGCAAGTGTTCTCTAGTGTAAACACCCCCCCACACACACACATTATAACTAAAAATTTACCTGGCTTTGAGCTGTCATTCTGGAGGAAATGTAAAAACCTTTTATATACGCATATTAACAAGATGACCAGGCATTACATATTAACCAGCAATTTGGTCTTTAACAAAGACAACCCCTCAGTACCTTTGAGGAAAGAGAAAGAAGGCATACTAGATCAATTGTTGCACTAACTGATCTTTTGTCTGTCCTCTCAAAAAGCACTTATTGATCACCTTCTGTGTACCAGAGACTAGGCACTGCAGAATGCTTCTCAGCATTTTTGATTTCTAGTTGTTGAAATACTGGTATGGAGCTGCTATCTGTTCCAGCTGTCTCTAAATGTCGCCAATCGTCCCTAGGAAACCATTGCTCTATTAGAGGTTAAGAGTACACAGCCACAATTTTTTAGAAATTTAAAATATAGCTGAAAGATAAGATATGCACATTTAAAATAAATGAAAATGTTAAACGAACACATTAAGTAGGCAATATTTTAGGGTTGGCAAGATGGCTACTTCCCTCCTCTGCCTCCAAAATTCACATGTACCTGGATAAGGCTAAAAATAATATTTTTAAATGTGACTAAGAGAATTTCTTGCTAAATACTATTCCTCTCTGTCCTCTCTAGAAATTCTGCCTTTCCTGTCACATATTCTCTTCATCACATATAAAAACATTTTAACTATTGACTTTTGAAATCATAGAGTGTCAATAAATAAATAATAACCAGAGAGATGGGAAACAGCAAAGAAATCACTCTGCTAATTAAGAAAGACAACTTAGATCCCCTAAATCCCTCCTCTTCTTTCAGTTTGATACTTGATGTCTCCTGCCCTGGATCAAACATGATCTCAGTAGTTCTTTTTTCATCAACTGTTTAGGACAGTTTGAGGAAAGGAATCACCAGGCAGAAAGACAACAGGAAGAACAATAAACCTGTAACTAAGAAAAACTGACAACAAAGTGAGAAAACTACTTTGAGCGTTCAAAGGGAATTGTTTATAGAAGCTGATTCAAAGACTCTGAACAAGCATTCATTCTACTTAGGAAATTGAGAGTGGTACTTTTAAAAACGCTTTCAGATCCCTCCAGAAACTTTAAAGTAAAAGTAAACGAGCACTTTCTAAGTTGTACTGGGAATACTTAAAATTTGAACAGAAAATTTACATGGCAAGCTCTCCCTGGATTATCTTGGCTTTTGCTTATAAATATATTTTTTTAAACCCAGATCCTTCTTCTTGTTCCTTGACCATCAATACGTAGGTTATAGTTATTCAAGGAGTCTGAGAGGTGTGTTTATTCTTTAGAGAAAATAAGTCATAAATTTTCACTATTTTTTTTGCTTGTTTGAGAGAGAGGAGTAACTTTTGCCTCTCATGCACAACAAAATCAGTGCCACTATGCCCCCCCAGAGAAACATCCTCTTGGGAATTTCAGGACAGGACTGCTCCAAGTAAGGACAAATTTAAGTTCATGAGGAACGGCGATAACTACAGAGTGAGAAGTAGCTGCTACAGAATCTTGAATGCATTTGTACTACAACAAACAAAATATTGATCATGGACAGATATACTGGGTCATTGAACTACTTGGACAAACAGTAACCAGATGAAAAAAGAAGAAAGATGTGAAAGATATAAATCCTGCCTCAGTAATCTATTGTTCTACAATAAGGTGCCCCATAAGTCAGTGGCTTTAAATAATCATTTCATTTGCTACAGAGTTTGCGCACGTGCAATTTGGTCAGAACTCAAGAAGGACAGGCTGCCTTGGCCCCACAGGGTGTTGTTGGCCAGTCTTGCCTGAGACTAGAGAATTGAGGATTCAAGACTCCCCACTCCCATGTCTGGGCATGTTGCTGAAATATCTTGATGTCCTACACATGACTTTCTTCTCCAGCAGGATAGCTTGGATTTCCCTCTTTACATGGTGGCTCAGAAAGTGCTAGGCCTCCAATTAGCAGAATATCATTTCTACCACACTGTCATATAAGCTGGCCCAGACACTGTAAGGAGGGTAAATAGGCCCCACCCTCTTGATGGGTAGAATAGCATGGGGATATGATAATGGTAGAACGAGGTGGCCATTTTTACAACCTACCACAACAACCCCATCACTGGAAGCCACAGTAATATAAAGAAGAAAAAAGAAAAGATAATTAAGTGCCCTTTCTTGAAAACATAACCCAGCTCTTGTCCTTGACTCTTCAGCCAGTGAAGAACAGAAAAGAATGGATAATACAGTACAGGTGACAGCTTCACAGAGAGCAGCCTTAGTCAGAAAAAGAATAAACAAATGAGACTACAGAACCACCACAGAGGTTCTTGCTACTTCTGGCTAAACACTTTACACAAAAAGATTTTTTATAAAGCTCCGGTACCAAGTAAAGAATATGCAAATTGTTAGGGAATAGATGAGAATATTTTTTTTTTAATGAAAAGTTCCACATTCCAGGGTCATAATTTCAAAAGGTCAATATTTCTAACCTATATTTTTAGAAGAAACATGGGAATAGCTTCAGTTAAAGAATCAAATTAATCAATGGAGGTTGTAGATCCTGGGGACAGGCAACTGCTTCTCTCCTGTACCAAAGTATGATGCTACAGAATGCTGTCCCCTTGCTTGAAGTCCTCACTCTTTGGGAAAGAAAGGCATGACTTTTGCCAAAAAGTGGTTGGCAGATGGGTTTACTTGCAGCAAAGTGGAAATGTGATGAGATTATTCTAAATCCCCAAGAAAGTTTCCTAGTTGAGCCTGGACAAAAATTTCACTGGATAAAAGGCTGAGCACTTTCATAGAATGTGGACAAATTTACATGTTACAATAGCTTCCATGTTACAATGTTACAATGGCTTCCATGTCACAATGTTACAACGGCTTCCATGTTACAATGTTGCAATGGCTTCCATGTTACAATGTTACAATAGCTTCCACTCATGTCCTGGTTTGTCATCATTCCTCTACAACAACCAAAAAGGCAATTACCTTTCTCCCAGCTATAGATGTTAATCCTTAACTAAGTTTTAATGCTATTCCATCCCAGCAGTGTCTGCAATCTCCTAAGAAAGCTCTGAAGCCTGCAAATCATTTAGGACCAAAATGAGGAAATCCAAGTCCCATTATGGGAAAATGAGAAAAAGACAAAGCACAGAAAAGCCCTTCAAATCAGACCACACAGAAGGCCAAAAGCATAGATGAAAGGAACTAGACAGCTATGCTTTTTTTGCTGCCTTTTAAATACAGACCTCCTAGGTGAAGTGAGAACTTGCTGAACATATCAACAGGTATTAAGGTCTGTAACATATAAGATGCTAGAAAAAATAGTTCCAGTAATATTAACTTATGGGTCTAAATAATTCTTCATTTTGACAGACAAATTGCACCCATGTAAAAGGCAAAAGTAAAAATATCACTCGACTTAGAGACAGAAACCAGATTTGAATCCTGGCTCTATGTATAGTCTTTGAAAAATTATTTTTCTTCCAAAACCCAAGTTTCTTTATCTATAAAAATATGGATAAAAATATCTTCATTCAGAGTTGTAGTATAAAGGGTTCAATGAAATAAGTAGTTTGTATGTCTAGAAAACCATACCTAATAAACGTGAACTATATGTGATTCTGATCTTTGATATAGATTAAGGCCCCCACATCCCACGTCTATTTTTTTTTTAATTGTAAAAAAGGCACAAATTGGTAGTCAGAAGATGACATTTCCAGGTTGGATTTTGCTACTTACTGGCAAGACTAATCTTGGGTAAGTCTTTTTTATTTTGACATCCAAGGTTCTTTATTTCATTTATTGGATTGTAAACCTAACTGAGCACCTGCTGGAACACTGGCAGGAAACATGATGAATTAAGTGCCTGCCCTCAGGGACTCAGTATGCCATTGGGAAACTCAAAAGGAACAATTGCATAGTGCCAGGCAGTGGTGTCCATAAAATAAGGTGATGGGTTTGTAGATTTAGATATATGAATCTATGACTATAAATATCAAAGTCAACAAAAAAAATCATAATTTACCATTCTGCTATTTTGTAAGGGTTTATTAAATCATTTTTCCTAAAGCTGGAATCAAAAGCTTTCAAAACCCAGCAATGTCGTGACAAAGGCTTTCTGCACCCCAAATGAACAGTCCTCATCCAAGATGAAAATTTAAAAAACTTGGCTATTAAAATGAAACCTATACTGTTAAAGGGAAAATCAGGTCTTCACATCAAAGGCTGTCTTATTTTTTACACTTCTGAAACCAGTAATTTAGAGGGTGATATTGGCATATACATACAGGGCCACCCAAGTTTTAGCAGATGCAATCAGAAATGATGGCTTTGATACAACAATAGTTCAGAATAACTAGTTGAGCTGGCAAACGAACTGCCAATGTACAAAAGTAGACATACTACTCCCTAGAATAATGTTCCTAGTGAAGGAAAATGCTTTATTCACAGGCTTTACACTTTATATTCTTTATCAGTCCTACCAATGTCTCAGATGCTAGGCAGGTTTTATTTACAACCACAATTTTTCTCTGAAATGCATGACTTTTATTGGCAATCATGAGTATAAAAGCTTGAGCTATCAGAATGAATCAGACAAGGACTAATAAATAATATTCATAAAGAGAATTAATACAAGTTTGTTAGGTTGGTAAAAGTAAGGAAATAAAGGATTATTGTGTATCAACAAAGGTCCTCTAAATGGTTTTTCAGTGTTATATAGTCAGAAACATTCAGAGTCAACTGCAGAAACACTTCTCTGAATAATAAAATTATGTTTTAGGAAATTCATTTGGCAAATTTAACAAAGATTGTCTAGCAGAATTTATTAAAAATCTACTTTAAAGGATAAAAATAATTTGTAATTAGCATATACATTGTTTTTATGGAAAGAGCTTCTGAAGTTCTTGGTTTCTTGAAACAACATGGAATTACAACAAATCTGAGCACATAGCCTATAATCTAGTTTACTTATTTGAGTATAAACCTTATACTCTCAATAACATGTGTATCATCCCTATTACCTCCAAATCCCACATTTATAAATCAAGGATAATGAACTTCATTAGTCACAAAGTTGCTTGAAACTCTATAGAATTCAAAAATTCTAGAAAATATATCAATGTTTAGCCCATAGTCTCTTTCCAAACTTTCAGTTGATGAATGAAAAGAATCTAAATTCCTTTCTTTATTTTTACTATAAAATAAAAAGATTGGCTTTCAGGGCAAATTCACACAATGATATCTGTGATGTAGAATAAAATTAAAAAACTCCTTTGTTATTACTATAAAAATAGGTCTAAGAGGCTGAAGATTTCTCTTACTTGAATATATTATGTTCAATTTATTGGTATAAACATACTGTTGGTTAATTTACACAGACTTGTAAGAATTTGGGATTGTGAAGGTGACTTAGAAATCAATACACTTATTGTACAGGTGAGAAGACTGCTCCTGAAACAGAAAAGGGCAACAGGCTGTAGATAATAATACATTCAAATCTGCCACTTATTTTGAAATTGGATGTTAAGATACTGGCTCTGCCCCTTGGTTTGTTTCTTCTTTTTACCTAAAAATGAATATAACAATAGCTCCTAGCTCAAAGAATAATTGCAAGAACCAAATGTGTTAACATATTTAAATGCTAGAACAATGCCTGGTACATAATAATCTTTAAATGCTGGGAATTTTACCATCTACTGTGTTCATTAGCAGGTGGATCTATAGACAGTGAGTGTCAGCAAACACTATTTACAAAAACTGTTTATTAAGACCAGGGCTCTTTTTATTAACATTATGCTCAGTAAGAGCATGTGACGAAGGCCAAGTACAGTGGCTTATCCTTATAATCTTAGCACTTTGGAAGGCTCTGGCAGGGGGATCACTTGAGGCCAGAAGTTTGAGGCTGCGGGGAGTTATGATGACTCCACTGCACTCCAGCCCAGGTGACAGTGACATCCTGACCAAAAATAGAAAGAAAAAAAAGTGTGAGAGGAGAATAATCATCCCAAATCCCTCCTGTTCCCTTCTCTGACCATCAAGGGGACTATATTCATTTCCAGGGACACAGTTTATGAAGACAAGGGGAGCTCATCCCCAGAGAAGATTGAATAGGATGTTGAGATATGGAAATAATGGCACATAATAAGCAAGAGTTGAAAAAATTGGGAATATTTGGACTTAAGAAGAGATAACTTTGCTGAATCATAAAAGTAATCTACAAATACCAGAAAGTCATTAGCTAAATAAGGAATTAGACTCATTATCCTTTTATGGTTATCAGGAAAACCTTTTTAAGAATCTACCCTTTCTGAAGGCAGTGAACATTCTTTCAATGTGAGTATATAAAAACAAAATGCTTTGAAGTATCTCAAGAATGGAAGAAAAAGTATCCAATGTACTTAGCCCTACTATACCAATTTATAAACACCCACACTTTCATATGAAAGCTATAACCCAACTACAGCCCAAGAAGAAGGGGAAAGAGGAGAGAGAGGGGAGGCGAGAGGCTAGGTGGAGGGAGGGTAATTGGTGGAACCATACCTACGGTGCATTTTACAAGGGTACAAGTTAAATCTACCAAGTGTAGAATATAAATATCTTAACACAATAACTAAGAAAATGCAGTGAAGGCTATGTTAACTAGTTTGAGGGAAGTATTTCAAATTGTATATAAACCAGCACACTGTACCCCATAATTACATTAATGTACACAGCTATAATTTAATAAAAAAAAAATGCTGCTTTGCAAATATGGAGAGATGATTATGCTGAGTCTGAAGCTGGATGAGAAGACATAAAAAAAAGTCTCAGAAATATTAGCACTTAAAAAGAACTTCATAGTCATCTGCTCTCATGTCTTAGTTATCAAATAGAATCTCCCAGGGGAGCTTTTAAAAAAACACTAATCCCAACCAGATGAATTAAAATCAGAACTTTCTGGGGAAGGAGCCTGGGCACTACTTTGTTTGTCTTTTGAATTCTCTCAGGTGGTTCTAACATAGAGCCACAGTTGAGAAATACTACATTAATCCACAAACGAGAAAATTAGGTTCTACAGATAGAAAATGATGGAGCTATAATGTGAACCCAGACATATACTCTGCTATTTTCAAAAGACTAGATTACTTATAAAGTCTATAACTTCATGATATGCATAAGGCTTTAAAATAGTCTTGCAGATATAAATTTTTTGGGAGGGATATAAGTACTATAATCTATGTACCATAATATAGTAAATATAATATAGGAATATGTGTTCTGTAATATATGTACTATTATTTTTTCCCCAGAGTATAGACTGGTCTCTAGTCTATTATTCACTTTCTAATTTTATAACCATGGTATCAGTGAAGTTCAGTAGAAAAGACACACAAAATGAATCCTGTACCATGGGATTTTCTTTCAACTTTTATTTTGACCTACTTGAACCTGACTTCCTATTGTCCGAGCAACTGTGCCCTGTATAGATCCTCATCATTTGGGTTACAGGCACAGGTCCCTTCTACTCAATTTGGGACCAAGAGAGATTGCTTATCATTGTTCCTTTCTACTTATAGATGAGACTGATGAAAGGCTATCTTTGCTTGATTTTAAGTCTTACTCTGTATGAGATTGGAACAAGGGCAATAGAACCTGAACCAAGAAACCCAAACACCTGAACAGCGTCACAGGGGAAGAACCAAGAAACCCAGAATAAAATGTCCACTTCACAGCTCAGCATCTCCATCACTATCACCAAGACTTGCTGATAACTAGGTCTGCGCATCATTTCTAATGAGAGGCCTGGCAGTTGGGAAAACCATGGCGGCAGGAAGGAGGCGCTCTACTCCTCTCTGCTGTCTATCCCTGCCCACACTCACAGGGCCTTTCACAAACAATTCACTACCTCTCTCCAAACCCCCTTTTCTCATTTTTAAAATGAGGGGGACATCAAGATCATCTCAGGGGCTTCTGACTCTAATGTTCAAAGGTTAGCATGCCCCCGTCAAGATGGACAGGGATGATCTATGATGGTTACACCCTATAAAGGTGCTTTTTCTGGGGGTACAACCCACCAGATGGTATATTCGAAACAACACAGTAAATATATTATAAAGGGCACCTACCATACATACTGCACATTACATTTTAAATCTGATAATCATTATCAGGAACGCGAATTCTACCATAGGTTAAATATGAGTAGGTCTGAAAGTCAAACTCCCATCTTTTACTAACCACCAAAATAGAGACTCACACTAGAAACTAGAATGATGACCCCCACCAGAGGGATATGGACATTACATAGGGTGAAGGACTGATCATACATTTAATGGACTGATCAGCTTCCAGAAATGCTATTTGCTGGATTGTTTAAAACAGGCAGAGGTAAACTATGCTGAAAATACCAGGAAATGCCCAATCCTACCCAAACCCCCCGCCAAATAATTCTATGAAAAATTCTAGCCATTTTTGTTTTAAAATTGCTAAGGATGATTTCTGTTTCTTTTAAAGGAAACCTTCAGCGTTTAGGTATCACAGACTGTTCAGAACAACTTGGACTAAAGGCTGACTTCTCCTAGGGATTTAATTAATAAATATTTTTGTGGTTGAAAAAAACATTTTTGGAAGGCACATATGGAAAACCAGAAAAAAAAATTCAGATCGATGAAAATTTAGTACTAAATAGCTTTAAGAAAAAATATTAAGCCACTGAAAAATTAATTTAAAATGAAAAAAAAGAAACCTCTTCTCAGTTATAATCAGTAACAAGGAAGCATATGATTCTCCCAGCAGAAATAAGGATTTTAAGCAATAAACAAATCTTTGTGGAAGAAAGACGAGTAGGCTATATAAGGAAAAAAATGGGTGTTCTTATGTTTAATTATTAGTTATAAACTCGCTGTTGAAATGCCAAGAGTATTTGAAGACACAAAGGGTGGGGCAAACCTGAAAAAACATCAAATATAAATACAGTGCATTTTCTTGAACTCTACAGTGAACCAGAAAGTGTCCCTAAAACATCTGGGTTTTATTATAGGGTTGCAAAACAAAGGCAAGGATAATATGTACTTGGAAATCTATTTTTAACTTCTATTTTTCATGTGTCTCTTAGCCTAAAGAGGTTCATTTTATAAATATAATATCTTTCCCTATTAATAAACATGGTCACAGGACTTGAGTTTATCCTTTTTTAGTACCAGAAAACCCCTAATTGTTAAATTTTATTGTAAATTGACAGCTTACAGTTGCGTATGTTCATGGGGTCACAAAGTGATATTATGATGAATTCAATGTGGAGTAATTAAAACTAACACGTACATCTATTCCCTCCCATACCTATTTTGTTGTGGGGAGGACATTTGAAATTTACCCAGCTTTTTGGTTAGTATCAAGGGTAGTATCTGTTCTTATCAGTTTCAATCAAATATATATATATATATTGCAGTTTTTGACCGGGGCTGGGTTTGAACCTGCGACCTCTGGCATATGGGGTCAGTGCCTTATTCCTTTGAACCACAGGTGCTGCCCTAAATCAAATATTTTTAAAGAAGATAAGAAATGAGATGAAAACATTATTAGCTAGCATTAGAACTCAGGTTCTTTCCAGAAGAATTTTAAGAAATCACAAATAATATAACATCAAATCTAGGATAACAAACCGCTTGGTAACTTTCTTGTTCTTGAAAAAGCTGACAGAAACAACCCTGCAGGATGTTAGGCATCAGCCAAAGCCCCAGGGGAGGTGGAGGCAGGGCAGCCTTCAGGAGCGGGCCTCAGGCCACCTCAACAGCTGCTGCTCATGGACTTGGTCTGGACCAGCTCCACGTCCACACTGCTCGGCTTTGCTTCCTCTTCTGTTCCCAGCTCTGATCTCCGACTGGCCTGCAGAACTGGACATTGACACTGGCTCCATGTTGACAGCTCCTGCTGTGTTAACTCAGCCGGGATCGCCCCCACACTGCTTTTATCAGCACTAGGTTTTGGCAACCTCCTCACTCTGTCCTCAGAATCTGATTTCAACTCCACCCTTTTTTCTTCCGCTTCACTTCTTCTCCATTCCCACAGCTGGCAACGACCTTCTCTGGCTACAAAGTCAAAAATGCCCTGTATGTCTCACTTGTAAAATTCTCAAGTAGAACACACACATCACACCTTCACTGCTGGCCTCTCAGGGCCATTGTACCAGTCAAATCATTGAACTCCTGCGTCTAGCCCAGTGACCCTGAATAAGCCTCCACTCTTCTTTTAGCTTATACTTGAAGTTTCCTCATCTAAAATTGTAGGGACATCAGGGCATCTAGAAAATACATTAAGATTATCTCTATTTCTAATAAAACTGCTCTTAGGTGTGTGTACTCCTAATCTCAGAGAAAAGGCTCTACCATGCACCCAGGACCTGCAGTCATCAGGAAATCCTCTCTCTTGTTCATCCTCACAGCTAAATGAACACAGCATCTGCTCTGTCCCAGCCCTCTGGCTCCTTCTCTTCCTAACTTTGCTTAGTTCTGTGAGGTTGAGTTTAATGTTCACACACCTTCCAGTCGCTTTGGGGCTCCACGCTTACACTGCTGAGTGCTCCCCAAGTCTCCCAGTCTTCTCTGAGTGTGCACCAACTTGGGCACCTACCTGCGGGCAGAGGACTCACCTTTTCCTCCAGAAAGATGTCCTGGCACAAAGTCAACAATGAATGAAGGAATTATAGGAAGAGAGCAAACTTGTGAAGATTTTCAGATCCAAACAGAGAAAGGGACTAACATAATGCTTTGTTGCCCGGTATTTAAATCTTAGAAAACACAAAAACACAACACTGAGAGAGAGGTAGATTAGAACCAGTAGGGTAGGGAGGAAGGAAGGAAAGAAAGACACAAATATGGATTACAGCCAGAGGGCGTGCTATACATTTGACAAATACAATCTCCTTTCATCCTTATAATGATGTAACTACTTTTCACCGGAAGTGATATCATCTGTTTCACAGTTGGAGAAAGGATGCTCAGAAAGCTTCATTCATTTGTCCAGTGTCACAGAGCCAGCGAGTGGCAGGGCCAGCCCTTCAGCCAATATGACGTTGACTCTAGGAGTCCATAGCGCTTGTTTTACAACTTGTTACTACGACCATGTTGACTTCACAGCAGTGGCTCAGGGCTGCAGCACCTACTAGGGCCAGCCAATTTTATCTCATATTAAAATCCCAGAATTTAAGAAACCAATGTACTTGGGAGATGAGTAGAAAAACTACACAACATTATAGCTGTGCTATTCACTTATAGACTCTTCCCTGATACTGGCGCCAGCTGAATATATCAGTACTTTTAAAACGTAATACTCTGAAATCCAATTCTGTGCTCAGATTACCCACCCATACCAGCAGCATGTTGATTTTGAGATGCCCTCTCTCACCCACCTGAAGCTCCCCGGAGCTTACAATACAGCAATACGGGCTTCAACGCACTGCGTGCAATTTTGTTGTGAAAGAAAAACGCCCTGCCATACGGTTACCAACAAATGAAATAGTGACTGCTACAAACAGAATAAAAATAAAACAGGTGGAGTCCTGAAGGACAAAAAGTAGAACTTCAATGAGATCTAAATGATTTTAAAACAGCAGGTCAGACAGTGGTGTATATTTAAAGAAAAAGTGTTTAAAGAAAAAGGATGAAAAATGGATCAGAACACTACCAAGTATCAAATGAGGAAAATAATGCTTTCAATATTTTTTACTTTTTTCCTTGGAAGTCTCTGGTTATTCAAATGTGAAAGGATTATAATAGGGAAGAAATAAAACAGAATCACAAATCCAGGAGAAGAACACAGCATTTCACCTTTTATTCTAATTTCTTGGACTGTCCTTCCTATTTCCTTGCAATACGCTTCTATTTGACATTTAATCCTAGTTCCACCCCATGGTCCTTTTAGAAACTCTGGATAACCCCACACCATAAAGACAGATCAGCTTTGAATTTGCTACATAGACCTGCACACACTTAGACTAGTCAGACTTAGCATGCTAGCATTATACAAAAATTCAGTAAGGCAGGCATTAAAATCAACAAAAACAAACACAAACAAAAAAGAAAACCAACTTTATAACCATATGAAAACTGATGCCATGTCCAAAATATAAGCATATTCTTTGAAAATATGTACTTTTATTTCCACATACATTTCATCTATACTATACACAAATATAGAGGACTTTTGTGAAGGTATTAGTGAATTCTGGCTCCCAGAGTAACTCAGGTGAGCCACCATCACCTAGTCATTAGAAAGCAATTGATGTCTGTCCCATTTTTAAATGTAGGCCTGGAGATTACATCACCCTTTTTGTGTTCTACTCCAGGGTTTAATCATTCTAATGAAAATTGCTGGAATTATTTATTTCTGGCTAAGTGCTACATTTTAGGCCCTTTGGTTTATTTCACATGAAGACAAAGAGCTGGTCACACCCATCCTTTCAATAATCGTACACAGTCTAGAATTATGCACTGGAGTCATTAATCTTCCAAATTAAGACCCATGTTCCAGAGGATTGTAGACATCAACACAGTTTTAAGTGGCTGAGAACAGAGTCAGACACTTGTATTTTCTACTATCATAGATAAACCATATGACCTTGAAGACCATCTAATGCCTTTAGCCTTAGAAATAAAGTTTTCATTGCCTAACTAGTTTCAAAGGAAATTAACAGGAGAAAAGGTATACACATTTATTGATGTGCACAGGGGAGAATTGCCCAAATTGCCCAAATATCCCAATCAGGCCAAGATACTCATGTATCTTTGTTCACAGAGGAAGGATGGGGAATACAGGTGATTTTGTTCAGGGGCAATGAAAGATTCCCAGGGAGACTGAATGGATGGGGGAACAGAGATTAATTTATAAATGGCTCTCTTTGAAAAACTCTGAAGCATGGTTACATTCTTCAATCTTCTCTTCCACAAGAGATAGTGAGATAGCAAGGAAGGGAAGGAAAAATAGTTGTTCTCCCTGGAGGAAAGTCTCTTCCAGCATCTGTTGATCTCTATGGGCCTTTAATGAGAAATACTCATTATACCAGGGAGCCACATTTGGGGGTGAAGTTCTCTGGGCTCCTTTACTGTAATTTATGGAAAATAAATTTTTAAATATTTAACTTAGAAAGTTCCCCAATATGCTGTTCCCATGACATCACAGTTATTAACATATTAGCACCTAATCTCCAAGATCCATACATTTGCATTTTAATGGAAATAGCATATTCCATGCTTAATGTTATATTGGAGTTTTCCCCCTACTTATTCCTTGAAAATCATGATTAGAGTCCTAATGTGTTATCAAGGATTGGTTATATGCTAAGTATTATCCTGAGTACTATATATAGATTTTCACATTTAAACCTCACTGCCAACCCCTAAGTGGGTTATTATTCCCAGTTTCCATCTGAGGAAACTGATGAACAAAGAATAATAATTTCCCCCAGGTCACTGAATCAATTTTGAGCACTGGAGGTGGGGTTAGAATCCAAGCAACCTCAATGGAAAGCGTATACTCTTAACCCTCTCTCTTCACTTTGACATCAGTCCACGTAAACTTTCTGTGATCTTTTTAACTATATTAATTATATGAATAAAATATAATTTATCTAATTCTTTATTGATGGAGATTTGCATTCTCAAATTTTCACTATTATAAACAATGCTTCAATTAATGTCCTTGTACACACTTCTGTAGAATAAATTATCCAGCATCTTTTTTCTTTTTGCAGTAATTTTAGGCTTACAATAAGAGTCATAAGAGAATAATATAAAGAGTTCCTGTGCACCCTTCTCCCAAACTTTCCCTAACATTGACATCTTAAATAACCATTATTACAATGATCAAAGCCATTAACATTTACACGGGTACAGTATTATTAATAAACTGCAGACCTTATTTGAAAGTCACCAGCTTTTCCATTACTGCCTTTTCCTACTCCAAGATCCTCTCCAGAAACCTCTTCTTGGGTTTCTCCAATCAGGGATAGTTCCTCCTGATAAGTTCCCTGTTCTTCTATGACCTTGACATTTCTGAAGAGGACAGCCAGTCATTCTACAGATTATCTGGATTGGCTGTCCTTTTCTCATATTTACAATAAAGAGACATTTTGAGAAAGGACACGAGGAGCAAAGCTGTGTTCTCAGAGGGTTCTTGATGTCCAGATAGCTTGTTAGGTGATGTTAACCTTGATCCTTTGGCGAAGATGCGACCTCCTGCCTGTCTACACTGTAAAGTTACTATTTCCCCCCTTACAATTAATAAATATCTTCAGAGAGATACTTTGTGACTATATAAATACCCTGTTTTCCTAGAACTTTCCCCAACTTTAGCCTCCATTGATGGATCTTGTGTGCAACAATAATCACCACAGTACAGGCGTATTTGACTAATTTTCTATTCCCCCTTTCCTTTTATATTTATTGAAGTTCTTCTGTAATAAAAAAGCTGCCCCCCAGTTTGTTTTTTCAATGGATATGCATTTTCTTCTCTAACTACAATCTAATACTATCATTTTCTTGCTCAAATCCAGCTTTAGCCATTAGGTGCTCCCAGCTTGGCCTTTTGGGGCACTTCCCTCCTTTTTTGAGCACTTCCTTACTTTCTGGCACCACAAGCTGTTCTAGGCTCATCTTGTATTTTTCTTACCCCAAGACTACAACCGACCACTTCTCCAAGGAGCACTGGCTCCTTTTACTGGGGAGCAGCATTCAGAAACCAATCTGGGTGCTGGGTTGTTCATTGGACTGAGATGTCACTGCTTCTAGATCTCAGCAGGTAGAGGCAGGAAATGTATTTACATACACCGGCTGATGCATACTCACCCACATCTCCGCACCAATCCATACATTAAAAATTACGACTTCACACTGACAACTCCAATTGCAATCCAACACAAGGAAATTCCATATGCATATTCTCTTTCTCCTACAGAGAGAAACCTGGTTCTTATCATCTGCCGTATATTTGCTTATTTACTCAATCCCTATGTACATAAAGTAATAGTTTCAGAGTTGCTGGCTCACATGCCTGTGCAAAGCAAATTTACTAACTAGACTACAGTGTTTCTGAATTCTTCTTTTTCCCTTTAGCCATACAGCAACTATTAAGATACTGTTTTTTAAAATCACTTGTTTTAGTTCTTTCCTTTCCCATCCCCTTCAGTGGAACCACAAATTACTTCATATGTAATATTATTAGGTTCATTTGTTACTGTTTATATTTTTGAGTTTCCCCCAGACTGGTTAGTTTTAATGGTTAACCTGTATCTTTGTTGTTGTTTTTGTTGTTTTAGAGACAGAGTCTCACTTTGTCACTCTTGGTAGAGTGCCGTGGCATCACAGCTCACAGCAACCTCCAGCTCTTGGGCTTAGGCAATTCTCTTGCCTCAGCCTCCCTAGTAGCTGGGACTTGGGCAGTGCCTGTGGCTCAAGGAGTAGGGTGGCGGCCTCATGTACTGGAGGTGGCAGGTTCTAACCTGACCCTGGCCAAAAACTGCAACAACAACAACAAAAATATAGCAGAGCGTCGTGGTGGGCACTTGTAGTCCCAGCTATTTAGGAGGCTGAGACAAGGAAATCGCTTAATCCCAAGTTTGAGGTTGCTGTTAACCTGTATCTTAATATGGCCAGTCAAGAGCACCATCGTTTCATCTTGCAAATGAGTCATGATGGCATATTGAGTGAGGGACTCCTAGGAATACTCCTCCTGTCTGATCATGGATACTTCCCTCAGCACGTGCATGTGTGCAGAGATGTGTGTGTGCCCTCACACCACCGCCTGCTGGGTGTGCACCTGTGTGTAGCTTTGGTTTTCAAATGGAGGTGCTCCCTTTGCTCACAGAAATAATGTGATGCTTAGAAACCTATGGATTTTAAGGTTGAAAAGGGCCTCTCAAATGCAAATATTACCTCCAAATCTCCACTTAATAATTTAAAGACATACCATATAGGAACTTGACCTTGTCATAAAAATATACGTGGGTACCTGCAGGAGCCTGAACATTACATACTGGACACTCACAACACTAGAAGGGTCCTTACAATAAGCTTTTAATTAAATATTATAAACACAGAAGTTGAAGAAATCACCTACCAGAGTTTCTAAAGGTTTGGTTTCATTTTTTTAAAAATCAATTTCCCTAGAGAAGAACAACCTTCGACAAATATAAACTGACCTGGTAGATGAGCAAAGAACTATATCCTCAGAGTCAGAAGCACGGTGGAAACATGGAGAGAAAAATGTAAGTGAGAGAGCAATATTTCTCAGTTATCAGAATATACACCTTCGCATGTTAATGCAGGAAAAAGATGAAATCAGAAACAGTTCCCGGTGTCTTTCAATATGAAAGCACAAAGATTGAAGCAAAAGCCCAGCAGAGATCAATCCCTGCAGGCTGGTGAGGAGGAGGAGACACTGGGCAAGGAAAACAGGGCTTCCTTTGCAGGTGCTAAACAGTGCAAATTAACTACTGTATGAATGATGCCAGGCTAATGTTTGCTCAGAATGCAGAAAGCAACTTCAGGAAAACGTTTTTTTTTTTCTCTTTTCAAAGACAGCAAAAAGTGACACAGAAGAAGAATGAGCTTCCTTTAGGAGGCCTCTAATCTAATCAGGACCCACACCTGAGGCTTGGGGTGGAGGGTGGGAAGAAAAGGAAGGAAAATACACACTGGCAAGAGAGAGAAGAAGAAAGGTTCTCAGAGACTATGGAATACGGAAAACTCAGTGCGTACTGGAAGTTTTCCGGGCAAAACACGAATCACCAAAGAAAAGTGACATGCATTGATTCGAAAGACCCCTTGGCTTTCTACCTCCTAACTTCCCTCTTTAATCTTCTTTCTCATATCCAGCTTTAAAAAAGAAAAAAAGAGAAAGAAAAATCTGTCTAGCTGTGCTGGTTTTGTCATTTCAGTTCTCATGTATACATACCTTAGAAGTTTGAATAAAAACAACTAGAGGCAGTTACAGCCTTTGTGTCTTTAGAAAGGTTGGCAGGAAGGCTTCTATGACTCTTTTGTACAGATGCATGCCTTGCCAAATACAAAGGTATAGACATTCCTTTTTAAGGGCTTATAAATAAATTAAGTTGAAAGGAAGGTAAAGAAGAAGAGTGTAATGCTAACAAAAAAGCATTTTTCCTTTCTGTGGAATTACTATAAAAAATCAGTTATGATTCTGTGACATGACAGGGAAAAAATCAGTTTTGATATGGCTGGAATTTTTAGGCAGACACCAGGGAGATGCCGACATGACCTCAGCATCTCTCTGCACAAGCTCTAACTGTCCTGATGTTACCATCGAACAAAGGCAGGGTACAAAGTCCACTAAAAATTGGTCAGAGAGGTAAGTCCTGTAGGGCAAAAAGAAAGGGAGAATGGTATACTTTTATGGAAGGCCACGTTCCCTGGTTTATAGGAGTATATTTGGAGTTTTAAAAAGTTTAGAAATAGGACAACAGCTTTTTTGACTTTCACGTGGCATTCTCAGTTCTGACGGCTAAAGAGACGGTGGTACAAAAACCACCCCCCCCCCCAAACTGCCCTAGTGCTTTTAAAAGGGCTGAGTGCTCATAAACTTTCTGACATCCTCCTATTATTCTATTTTGATCTAGAAAACTCTCACTTTGTACTGCAGTGGCCTGAGCACCGAGCACCATGTAAACAGCAACACACAGGGGACTGAATTCAGCAGCTGAGGGCTGCGCCCTCCCTCCTTCCACCGTGGCATTGAAGCATCACTTATACTTGGAGGCCCTTCTGCCCTAGTTCTAGAGCTCCTATCAGAGCTTTCTTTCTAGAGACAAATAAATGCTACCATGTCAACGGTGGTCTCCCAGATGCTCTCCAGTTGGAAGTCATTTCCCTGAAATCTTATAGCATTTTATGTGTAATTCTATATTTATACTGAATTAAAGATTCTGCCGAAGATTGTTGTCCCATGATTACTCAACCAAACCTTCACATTGTCGCTGCTGGGAAGGGACTTGGCAGATAATTAGGGTTACTGGTGAACCAACCTTACCAGGGAAAGATTATTCTCCATCATCTAGGTGGGTCCAACGTAAGCACACAAGCCCCTCAAAGCATAAGAAGGTGGCACAATAGTCCCTCAGTAGATGCATCAGAAGAAGAGGCCAGGAAGGTGGCCAACAGTCACTCATTACGAAAGATAGAACACAACTATAGCTCAGGATGAAGGAGAGAAATCGAGTGGGAAGGGAGGGGTGGGGGGAGGTTTGATAGAGGGAGGGTAAACGGCGGGACCACACCTATGGAGCATATGGCAAGGGTACGAGTCAAATCTGTCAAGTATAGAACATCAATGTCTTAACACAATAATCAAGTAAATGACGCAAAAGCTATGTTGATTGGTTTGACGTAAGCAGGTCAGATTGTATAAAAAAATCAACACATTGTACCCCACATATGCATAAATGAATTCATGATCTATCTGTATATGATTTAATTTAAAAAATACATCACGAAAAGAAAAACCAAAACAGTCACTCAGTAGATGCGTCAGGAGAAGAAGCCAGGGGCTGCCGGGGGAGGCAGAGGTCAGGGGGTTCTGAAGAGTGAGGAGGCCTTGGACCAATCTTACTGGTTTTCACAATGGGAAAAGCCCACAGCAAACCAAGAAATAAGAGTGACCTCGAGAAGCTGAGAATGGCCCTTGGCCAACAACCAACAAGAACATGGTGGTGACCTGAGTGCTTTGACCACATGGAACTGAATTCTACCAACAACCTGAATGAACTCGGAGTGGATTCACCCGATGGATTTTACTGTGTATCCAGAGTTGCAAACTACTATATACCAGGTTAAAAACGCCCTGAGGGCAGGATTCACGTCTTATTCATCTCTGCCTCTCTCAATATATTTAGCACAGCCTTGATCAAAGCAAAAACTCAGAACTCATGAATCCTTTAAAATTTTATCTTGATATAAGCTTCTGACTGTTGCTAAGTATGGCAAATCTATTAAGTATGCCTTCTATAATTCATCAAATTTAGTGTGTAATTTTGAGGAAAATATTTCTTTTTTGTATAAGCATTCAAAACCCGCTTTCTAGCAAATTCTGAACTCCCTGAGGGCATGGCCTATTGTCTCCTTTTAAGGGCATCCCTGAACCAGCCATAGACCTCAGCAGATAGCAGGGCCTCCTGAATAAACTGTGTTTTGAGGAAATAAAAACCCTCTTCCTGAAGTTTTTTCTTTGTTGTAATTAAAACAATAATGTACAAGTCTGCTTTCTTGGGGAGTCTTAGTTCATGGCTCTTAATATAATGGTAAACAAAGATCCCTCTGAAAATCTGATTAACGGTATAGATCCTCTTTCTCTCTCACACACACAAAAGGTAAAAGTGTGTATATACTCACACACATAAACAATTGCGCATACAATATCAAGCTGTTCACAAAGAGTCACTGCCACTGTGTTTTCTACAAAACTCTTCAAGTATCTGATTTGTCCTAGGAATTACAAGAGGTGTGATGGACAATGTGACCAGACACAGTCTCTGTCTTTAAGAACAGGGGCAGTGAGGGAGTCAAAAACCAGGGTAAGCAGCAGCATCTCAGCAAAATTAATATGTTCTCAAAATAGCTAACTCTTTCAAATATGTTTGTAAGTCTACAACATATGACAACCTGACATGCACATAAAGCATCAAGATAACGTTTGGGTATAGATATTTATCTTTCATTTATGTCTCTAGATGTTAAACTAAAAGAAAGATGATGAGGAAAAGAGGAGTAATAGTAGACTGATTTTGCATTCTCAGGCAATAACTGCTTCTGAAGTGAGGTGACCTCATGGCGAACAGACTTGTCCCTTTCCTTCGTGGTCTTTTGCCAATGCCAGTGGTGTCCTAATGAACAGGGTAATCCCTCTTTTCTGGGACAAAGCGTGAAGATATCAGAATTCTCAACAGACAGTCTGGGGCCATGATGGGGCTGGTCTATAATTAAGTGTGACCCCTTCTGGCCAGATGGAGCACTGCAAAAAGGAGGGTTCCTGTACCTGCATCATCCAGAAAACACTTCCTTGCAAGATCTAGATGGATGTGGCTTCTGGGGGTTCTGAGAAAATAACATTTCAGCATGAAAACTAGCTATGGAAAGTTTAAGAGAACGGCAAGTTTTATAACAACTAAAACAAACAAAATCTTTAACAATAAAATTCTCACATTGACAGGAAACAGGGTTCAAAAACGGTTTGGGTATGGACCACACCTACGGTGCATCTTACAAGGGTACATGGGAAATTTACTAGGTGTAGAATACAAATGTCTTAACACAATAACTAAGAAAATTCCTCGAAGGCTATGTTAATCAGTTTGATGAAAACATTTCAAATTGTCTATAAAATCAGCACATCGTACCCCATGATTGCATTAATGTACATAGCTATGATTTAATAAAAAAAAAATGGTTTGGGGATAAAGAAATGAATTATCCGGTATTAGCAAATTATGAGTAAAGCTGATTTCCTTAAATGCCAAAATCTTTACAAAATAGTGTTGTTGGCAATCTTTCCCAATCTATTTCACACTCACTGTCTCCTTAATCAAACTAAGTAAACATAACACTTTTGATGACTCATTAAGCACGTCCATTACTGAGAGCTACTGACTCCACAAACTCACCTCCCCCTCCTCAGAACAACTCTCCTGTTCCATCTGTAGACCTAGTGCCCTCTATAGTTTCATTTTCTCTTCATTTTATTATCAGATCAGCGTCTTGCTACTGACTGACCACATTCTGCCTAATGGCACTCCCTTGAACTTCACCCTCATGGCCCAAATGGGAAAATAACTGTTTCTTTACAACAATTTCAAACTAGGAACTTAAGCAATGACTTACATGCTTGTGTTTCTATTAAATTTATCTTAGAAAAATTAATTGGCTATGGCTAGTATCTTGCCAATTAAAAGTAGCCTCAAGAGATAGTCAGGGGCAGGTGTGCAGACCAGCTGATGGTTTGAGGCAGTGGTTGGTACCTGGGTATTCACCTGTGTACACCTGGCCATTTGCTGAGGATATCAGGGAAGGGGACCAGGTTAAAAATTTTGAAGTAAAATATTATCATGGTTATCAATGAGGGTTTGAGTAAAATTTGGGAGGTTACATAGTCTCTGTAACATCTCTTTATTCTAGCTATTTTTATTTTTAATTTTTTGCCTGTTTTAAACTTCTTGAGTCTTTCTTAAACAACTGGCCTCCACCTAAACGAAGCACAACTATAATCACAAAGCAAATTGTTCTCTTTTATGGGATGTTTTTACTGGATAGCTACAAATGCCTTAAAATAGAATTTGTTTCTCTGTATCCTTAATAGATAGGTAAGCCCCATATTCAGTGTAGACTATTTGCTCTAAGAGTTCATTTACCCTTGGACTGGAGGCCCAGTGAAAGAAGCACATCACTCCAGAAAAACCCATCCCCTTCTGGGGAAAAAAAGAAAAAAAGAAAAAAAAAAAGAAAGAAAAAAAAGAAAAACCCATCCCCTTCTGGGGGAGAAAAAGAAAAAAGAAAAAAAGAAAGAAAAAAAGAAAAACCCATCCCCTTCTGGGGAAAAAAAGAAAAAAAAAGAAAAAAAAGAAAGACAGAAAGAAAGAAGGTTTAAACTGACAAGGTGACCACTTAAATTCATACAATAGAACACGCTTATGGTGGAGTGACAGGAACCAGTGACGTCAATGGACTGCACTATGACATTTAAAAAATGTTCCAAATGTATAAACATTCAAAATCCTTACGGATGCATGTGATTCTGAAATCCTGCAGCACTTCATGATCAACTTGAAAATAAAATCAGGGATTCATTAATATTCCATTACAGTACCCTTAATGACTACTACCACCCCCACTCAAACTTTTTTCCTTTTTTTTTTTGGTTAAAAATCTGTTTGTACTCTTTAAGCAGCATCTGTTCTGTTAAAACGTTCTCAGACTTCTTTTTGGTAGTTTTTTTTTTTTTTTTTTTTTTTTTTAAGTATGAACACCATTTGTGGATCTTTGGCTACTTCTAAGTATTTATTACTCTCATTGCCGTCATCGTGTCTCATTCAAGGTCTGAAGCAGCCCCAGAGCAGCGTCATTCTTGTGCCTATGGCGAACGTGTGGCTGAAAGCAAGCCCATGCTTCCAGATCTCCATGGGAAAGGGACACGCAGAAACACATCACGGACCTTCTACCATAGAACTCAGCTTGATCCACTTTACTGGAAAGAAAAAAAGCTGCAATAGTCCATGTTTAATGCCAGAGCCAATAAACCTTTTCTCTTTACAAGCTTGCAAACATAGCTTTTCTCTTAAAAGGTTCTCCTACTCACACCAGGACAAGTCTCCAAGCCCCTTTCCTCCATAGATACTGTTGCTACCAGGTGTCCATGACCTTCTCATGGAGAGATTCACCTACTCTAGGCAACAGTTGATGCTCTTTTTTTAGCTCCACTTAAATACCACCCCTAAGTTCCTATTTTCAACTGCATACTCCAAATATAACTCAAATCAAGTATTTTTGAGAATTCACTTCAGGCTTTTCATTTATGAAAAGTTCAGACCTTTTTCAGACGGCGTCCGGCTTCTTCTCTCGTACAGTCTTTTGGGAATAACCTTTGGAGAAGACTTTTACAACAAAAGCAATTTTCTCCAATTGAAACCTGCACATCTACTAGTTTCATTATTAGGGATACACTTCTTTTTCTAAACCAGTAAACACAAGATGAAAGTGAAACCTTTGGAGATGGGATTTGGGTTTATAAAGAAGAAAATGATGTTAAACACACTCCTGGTTCTTAGATTGAGTTATCCTTCAAGATTTGCAGAGTTTTTCTGGCTTTTTTTTTTTTTCATACAACATTTTGCTCAAGAGACCACATGTGATGAGGTTTGAGAGGAAAACAGAGGAAGCAGTTCTAGTCCAGGGGGCGAGTGTTGATGGAGAAGGGGCTGAGCATTAGACACGGGGCTCTAAGAGTCTGGATTGAAACTGGGGAACTGTGGGCAAAGGCCGAACACCTTATTTCACAAACAAGGAAACCAAGGCATGAAGAAGGGACATGATCACCCTGGGGCCTGACCACTAGTCAACAGCAGCACTTGGACAAGGTAGAGGCCCGTGACTTCCATAACTAGAACATTCCACCTGGGTACAATGCTGTGGCTACCAACATACCTCATCTCATTCAATCCTCATAACCACTCTTGGAGGGAGGTATTATTATCCCCCGTTACACATGAGAAAACTGAAAAGAGTTTAGTTGCCTGGCCAAGGAAAGTACTGGGCTTGTTTTCCAGATCTTTCCAGATTTGAGACTACTCATTTCACCCTGCCACGAAGCCTTCCATTGCATTCATACTAACAGACCAAACATCAACTGGGGAAAAAGAAATCAGGGTTTTCTACTTTTTTTTCCTGCTCCATGTAGGTTAGATTGTAAGTGAAATAGGAAAGGACAGAGGGGCAATCAGGAAAATCAATCTGTCAACAGGAACTCAATGAGCTCAAAATAATCCAGAACTTAATATGTTCCCCTCAGTGCTCCCACCACTTGCCCCTGAGCCCGCACCACTTCTCATGCAGACAACTGCAAATTTACTGTCTTACACTTCGACTCCCACTTCCTTTAAAGAATTCTCCAGAAGATTCCAGCATCAAATTAAAATAATGGTAATAGGTTTGTGTTAGTTTCCAGCCTTCATTTCTTCAAAGTAATTCCCCCATCTTTTTCTTAATACATGATTGTTTTTAATACTGCTGTAGAGTTAAATCTGAGCTATTGGTCACTGTATTTAGTACTTTGAAAACCCACAAAGAGTTGTAAAATTTCACTAAGCCAATTTTTATATGATGCCTCAATCTTTGACTGAATAAAGAGCAACTGCCTGATTGTTTTTCTTTTCTTTTTCTTTCTTTCTTTCTTCTTCTTTTTTTTTTTTTTTTTGGCTTTAGTGGACTTGGTTCATTATTTTTGTCATTGCAAGTTTTATTGAGATAATTGTGGATATACACGTGGTTGTAAGAAAGAATAGAGTCACTGTACTGATGACCCATTTTCCTCCCATGATAACATCTGCAACACTACACTACACTACAATATCACAAACCCGAATATTGACGTTCATAAAACCTGATCTTATTCTGATTTTCCCAGCTGTACTTGTTGGTAATCATGGGAGCAAAGATGAAAGAGGAGAAAACAAAAATGTTGCTTAAGGTCACCCCTTCGGCAGAAAATATAGAAAAGTAGGGCAATTGTCAGAGTTAAACTTCCAATCTTTTCTCTAGCTAAAAGGGTCAAATTAGAGGAATAGATGGAACTCAGGAAGTGAGCTGGGTTGGCTTTGCTCGTATTTTTTTTTTTTTTTTTACTTTTTTAAGAGTCAGGGTCTCACTCCATCACCCTGTTGGAGTGCAAGGGCATGACCATAGCTCACTGCAACCTTGAACTCCTGGTCTCAAGTGATCCACCAGCCTTGGCATCCCAAGTGGCTAGGCAGGTGTATGCTATCACATCCATCTATTTTATTTTTTTATTATTTGTAGAAACTGGGATCTTGTTATGTTGTCCAGGCTTATCTTGACTCCTGGGCTCAAATGATTCTCTTGCCACAGCTTCCCAAAATGCTGGGATTACAGGCATGAGCTACCCCACTTGGCCACTCCTCTTTTTTAGAAGGATCTTTACAGCTTTTGCTGTCACTCTGTGTAAACAGGTCCTTTTTGGAGTTTTAACTTACGAAAAATTGCTTGTCTCCAAATCTTTAATGGCTGATTGATTTGCTGTTGTTTGTCCTTATATACAGCTACAACTGATTAAAAAGCCTCACGGGTATGAACCTGCATAGGGTAATTTTATATTTCCTAATTACATTTCTTCCTCATTCAAGAAAATGCATTAATCTTTATTTAAAATGTGCTTTTCTTTGTTGACCTTCTGAGTCAGTTTAAATGCTACCTTCCTGGCTAATTTCTCCATAATTTTAACAAATTATTTTTCTCTAAAAATACCAAATAAGAAAATTAGATTAGAAACAAAAAAACGTACAGGGTGGACATAAAGCTCATGTGCAATTTACCACATTAAACTATTTTTCATTGCACACGAATTTTATGTCTGCCCTGTATATGCTTCCAGCCAACTAAAGGAATAGGTAGAAGCAGCCTATACATTGATGGAAACTTTTCTCCAGAAAATCTTGTTTAAGTTCTGTCTTTTGAGAAAGTAAGGGAAAACAAATGTATCTGAATAAAAACTTTTAGTGGGATTCTAACCAACCCAACATGTAACATTTAATTGACTGTTATTTCTCTTTCAATTAATACACTGAAATGTATCCATCCTGCCAAAGGAGGCAGGTTTATTTCTGTCCTTTCAGTTTTACTACTTTACTCCTCCCTAACTACACCTGAACACGCGCCCACACATACACACATTACTATTAACCACAAATAGGACAGACACACACTTACACCCGCACATACACACACATCACCATTAACTACAAATAGGAAAACCAAAACTTTTGGTTTTCCCTTAAGAAATCACAAGTTAATTTAATTTAACATTTTTTGATAGAGTTTCACTCTGTCGCTTTGGGTACAGTGCCATGGTGTCATCATAGCCCAGAGCAACCTCATACTCTTAGGCTCAAGTGATCCTCTTGCCTCAGCCTCCCAAGTAGCTGGGACTATAGCAGGCTGCCACTAAGCCCGACTAGCTTTTCTATTTTCAGTAGAGATGGGCTCCCACTCTTGCTCAGGCTGGTCTCAAACTCCTGAGCTCAAGCAATCTACCTGCATCAGCCTCCCACAGTGTTAGAATTACAGGCATGAGCCAGCATGCTGGGCCCACAAGTTAATTTTAAAGTTAATAAATTCCCAAGGAGACAGAATAAGAAATTCTACCAAAAAAATAATTTTTAGAAAACTATTCTACAGTCAAACATTCAATGGTAAGCAGGGTGGCACTTGTGGCTCAAATGAGTAGGGCACAGGCCCCATATACTGAGGTGGCAGGTTCAAACCCAGCCCTGGTCAAAACAAACAAACAAACAAACAAAACATTTAATGGTAAACAATAATATGAAAAGGTATCATTTTTTTGATTGGCCCAAACAAGTCTATTTACCTAGCTTTTGATGATTTCCAGTGACAATGCCTTCTAACTGGATCTATTCTTATAGTCTTTCTATATTTATGCATAATTGGGAAGAGGTATACTTAAAACACTCTGTAAACTATGTTCAGTTTTGTTTTGTAGTTATATCATAAACATTCTGAAAGGTTTGGATTTTTGTTGTTGTTGTTTCTGCTCTTTCCATCAATAAGATAAGTTGACCACCCAAGGGACTGTAACAAACTGATCCACAGAAGAAGGTGGTCATCTTAAGGAGATTCCACTGAGTAGACGCGGTACAAATCTGGTTTGTGAAAATTAGGTCAACCTAAGAAAGGGAGTCAAGGTAGGGAGGTGGTCAATTATGGAGGTTGGTTCTACTGTATAAAATATTTTAAGTTGAAGAGATCATTTCACCTAATTCTTTTTCTTCATTTTGTTGGTGTGGGGAAGAAATCCTTAGAACTCTGACAAAAGTACAGCTAGTGGGGAGACTAGTAAAGCAAGCAGGCCAGCAACCAAACTGCATGATTACAACAGACTTCTCATACTCCTGTAAATCTTCATGACCCTGACAAGAGTATAGCTGTCTTGGGAGGAGAGCTGGTGCTAGAGGGCACAGACCAAATGGCAAGGTTACAGCAACCTCCTCCCCACCCTCCTGAAATGCTTTAGGGCAGGTGTTCCCAGGAAGCATCAGGATCAGGTCTTCCTGCAAGATTAACCCCTTTTGTGGAAGGCAGTAATTCTCACATCAGTCTCAGACATAGCATCGTTCCCTCTGCAGGAAAGATGACTTCCCTCACCTCTTATAACCGCCCCCTACCACATTCATTCCAACTACACTAATTAAAGCCACTTGAAACTGTGTGAGCTGAGCTGGCTTTTGGTTAGACTCCATTCTTCTTTAAAATAAAGCCTATTCATCATCCCTCCTCTCCTTCTTATGGACTCTGGAAGGACTCTATCCCTAAACCTCTCACTTGGTTCCTGCTGAATTTAAGTGCTATTACAAAAAAGATTAAAGACATAACTACAAATAGAATGAAAATATTAAGGAGTACAATATCTGAGCACCAAATGGCAAACAGCAATGGAAAAGCTGGGAAGGAAAACAATGAGTGCGTCATATTTCATTGTCACTCAGGATGTGTCCTCGGAATGAAATTATTGTGTAGCTAATAACAAGCCTTCTACCCTATATGTTCCTGGGCCATTTTTCAGCATCTCCTTTTACTTTCCCATTGTTTTTTCTCTTTTTCATGTAAAAATATTTTTCAATGGACACTTCATCTCTAAATACGTAAATATTCGGCAGCCATCACACAGTTCCTGTGTCCGTCTCTATAAGGAGCAATGGTGAATTATCAACCATCAGAGTCAGAAATGGAAAGCACAGTGGAGTCAAGATAAAACAGCAGCTTTTCTGTTAAAACCAAGAATAGAAGTTTCCTATGAAAGTAAAAAGAAATAAAAATTAGGAAACAGAATGGGCAAGGAATAACGTGCTGTATTTTGAGCATAAGACAAAGGACTGTCAAGAAAAAATGATATTTTTAAATTGACAAATAAAAATTATGTATTTTTTATGGTATGCAATGCACTGTTTTGGTTATATGGGCACTGTGGAATGATTAAAGCTAATTAACACATCCATCACTGCACATACTTACTATTTTGTCATGAGAACATTTAAACTCTAATCTCCAGGCAATATTCAAGGATACAATATTATTAATTGTAGTTGCCAAGATTTGCAGTAGATTGCCAGGATTTATTCATGCTATCTAACTAAAACTCTATACCCTCTGATCAACATCCCTGCTTCCCTAACTCCAACTCCTGGTAACCACCACTCTATTTGATTCTATGACTTGCACTTTTTCAGATTCTACACCTAAGTCAGACATTGCAAGTATTTGTCTTTCTATGCCTAGCTTATTTCATTTAGCATAATGTTCTCCAGGTTCATAAATGTTGTTGCAAATGACAGAATTTCCTTCTTAAGGCCAAATAGTATTCCATTATGCCTATATATCCACACTTTCTCTTCAGCTGATGGACACTTAGGTCAAATTTATATCTGAACTACTGTGAATTTTCAAAGATTATTCTGTAAAGGGCTTCAGAAACATGTACTAGATAATAAGCCAGTACTTCACTATTGGGTATCAGCCCTGATGAGACTGATTATCAAAGGTCCTCAGGCTAATATAGTTAAGAATCTATAAAAACTGTCCTGAGACAAAGCTGAAACACCAACAACACTCTTGGTCCTGACACTTTAGACCTAGGCCTCTTTAACTCCAGTTGGAAAGGCTCCATCCATCTAGCAGCCTTACCTTTTCCTAGGGATTTTTTAGTCATTTCAAGTAATTCATATCTCCATTAATATCCCAGGATTATCTTGGGATCTCAAGAGGATAAGAACCAGTTTGCTTGCTCAAAGGTTCTTTAAGATTCCAGGACCAGTTCAAGACCTACCCCACCTGAGTATCTCCACTCTTGCAGTATTAGTGAAGGAAGTTGCTAAAGACCCAAATCAAACATGAAAGGTAAAAACGTGGGAAGAGAGATAGGCGCAGGGTAAAGAAAATACAGGCTTGACCAAGGTTCATTTTCAGGCCAAAGTCATAGATGGTTCTTTTCAAAAAGCAGAGAATATGTGTCCTTAGCAAGCAATAAGCTAAAAAGAGATGGAGTGAGAAGTGGCATTAATCCCACTTGATCCTAAAACATCTTCAGCCCAAATACCTGCAGGAAGGGAGGAGGTCCCATTCCAGCCTACTTTGGACTGGATGAAGAGCAGCTAACACTTATGTAACATTCACTACATGGTAGGACTCTAAGCTCTTTATAGACATACAAAAACTCATGTGATTATTACAATAACCAGGTAAGATGAGTACTAATAAAATCTCCCATTTTACTGATGAAGAGACTGAGAGACAACATTTAAATGAACTTGCCCACAGTCCGCTAACAGTGTAGAGCAAGGAGCTGGTATTATAACCCAGTTGGCATATCTCTCCAGTCCATAATCTCAATCATCTCTCAAAAAGTTCACCTTGTAATTGAGACTCTACATTGGTTCACCTCTCTATTCACGTCCTTAATAGCTTTAATACTTATCAGAGAATGTTAGGAATGTTTTACTAATCTATCAGGACCCAGAATGGAACCTCTCCTTTCTCCTTTTCCATACAATCTCTGATGATGCTTAAAGACAAACTATATCCAATAGTCGGAATGGGTAGACCTTGTAAAGACATGATAACAGGGTTAACTCAGCAACTTTTAAGACACCAAACTTTGCCTTTATTTGTATGTATATGAAACATATCAGATAGTTTAGGATATTTTAAGGGATTATTACCCTGATTTGGTGACACAATAAGGAGGTTTATATATTAAGAATGTTTATTTATGGGTACAAGATGGATAGGAGATGGAAGGAAATAACCTAAATAAAAAATAAATCTTATACCTAAATTTAAAAACCCCCTCTCAATTATCACCTTCTCCCAGCCTTCTACTTGGAAGAACCCACACAATATTCTATCATTGACTGTCTTTGGTATCAAACTTACTTCACTTTGTATTATAGATATCTATACCTTATATCTAAGCAACTCATGAGAAAACAAATTCTTATTTGCCAAAGTATTAAAATACTTGTTGAGGTTATATGCGTAAGCAATAGAAATTGTGGGGAACTACAACTGTAAAAAAGGGTTCAATGTATCCACTACTAATATAGACTATTTCAATACAGTCTAAGCCTGGGGTGTCTAACCTGCAGCCCACGGGCCACATGCTGATTTTGTGAGAACACTTTTTGCTTATCTGTGATGTCGGATATCATGAAAACCATGCATGGACCTTTTCTTTACTAACTGGCTTCCATTAGTATTTGTGTATTTAATATGTGCCCCAAGACATATTCTTATTCTTCCAATATGCAGGGGAAGAAAATCAAAGGTTCAACACCACTGGGGCTAGCCAAGGCAAATTAGAGGCAAAATATTAATTAAAGTCTTTGAAACAAAGGCCTAAAACAGGTTTCTCATACATTTAAATATGTTAAGGTCTATTTTTGCTTAACCAGCTCTGTTGAGAAAAAGCAGAATTCACTTTGTTCTTTTAATGTAATATGGAGTAAATGTCAATTTTAAGGGAGGAAGAACCCGCCATGCTTGTCAGTAGCTTGTCACCTCTGAGGGCAGGTGTCTATTTGTTATGAGCGTCTCCTCCAAGTCCCACAACTCCTGCTGAACACACAGTGAACCTTTAATAAATGTTCCCAACTACACAGCCACACCGACCAACAGAAATAAGTCCAAAATTACTTCTGAGCCAAAGAAATCTGAACATATAGAAATCTGAAAGTTACTTTTGATCCAGATTAATCTAAAAGTAATAAGGTCAACATGCAACAATGAAAGCCTCAGTTCAGGGCAACTTTAAGCATTTTTTGATACTGAATCTTAGCAGTTTATATTTGAATGAAGAAACCTAATAAAAGTAATAATCTTTCTTTCTATCTCATAAAATAAAGAGAATGTCACACACACCTGTAATTTTTGTAGGTGGAGAGAGAGAGGAAGGGGTTACTCAGAAACCTGTAAGATGATACCAAACTTTGTATTTGTATGCATGTATTAACATCTGTGGGGCATACCATTATATTTCCCCAATATTTGAATATAATAGATATTCCATTCAATAATTTATTTCAGCAAGGAATACAGAGACAGCTATCATAAGAGAAACAGAAAGAGCAAAGAAGAAAAAAAAAGGCAAAGAGGAAAGAACAAAAAGAAATAAACACAGGGAGAAAGGAAAAGAGGAAGAGGGGAGGAAAGGAGAGGGAGAAGGAAAAGCACTCAGAACAGTGAAATGAAACAACAATGGTTTAATTTAAAGAAAGCCCTTTTTTGTGGTTTGAAATTTGCAATAAAACCAACCCTATTGAAATGGAAAACACTCCTCTTGGGTGCCTGAGTAGCTAGGCTTTGTTAGGAAAAGGAATCAATGTTTTACTGGACCATTTCCATGCTGAACACCTCTGTCATTTTCAGTGTTGTTTCACTGTCCTCTTCCCATAGTAAATAAAAAATAATACACATTTCCCCCCCAAGGATTACGAACACGATCTCTACTGTATGACTAAAACCAATCATCAGGCAAATTCTCAGCAGAGTAAGTCAAAGAACATGTGTTTACCCAAAGTGAAGGGCAGCCCGGACTGCACCTTAGTTACACTTGGCATTGAGACAGCTCCCTCAAACATGCTCTAATTTACCTGAAGTCATGCAGGGTATGGTAAACCTACCACTAAAATTGAAGAGCTTCACTATGAAAATTCTCCCTTCAATTTTCTTTTCTGACATAAGGGATAAAAGCCTCACAAATCCTCTCTTGGAGAGACACCACGACTTTCTGCGCAAATACCGGCTGAAAAAAGACTTGTTAATGCTGCACAGCTTCAATGGAATACACATCACATATTTATCAAGCCATAATCCTATACCTTTTCATCTTCCATTCTCATTTGGAATTATAGCTTCAGAAATGGTAGCATTGGCTCTACAAGGAAACAACCTAAAAATATGCCTCCTTTACATAGTAAATTGAAGCTGGCTTTCTGCTTTCTTCATAATTTTTTTTAATGAGCTGCAAATAAAGTCAGTAAGACTAAGAATGTGATAATAATATATCTTAATGCCTTCTTTCATCTTCCATAGTGTACACGTCTTTCCAAATCTGGCAGAACTCTATACAGTTTAAAAGTTAAATGAAACATAATAAAGAACTTATCTTTCAATTGGTACATTTCCATGCAGCATGATTCAAAAGTGTCACACTGCTTAGCAAATTCACTCAAAGAAACTGATTCCAAAAGAAAACTATAGGTATACCAAGTTTTAAAAAGAAGGCAAGAATCTAATTCTAACTGAAACCTGTAAAAATCACTGCGTTCTCAAAGTACACACTCTACCTTACAACTGCAAAAATATTCCTAGTCATTATCATTACTTTGTATTTGATCCAATGCATGTCTCATTTATAGTGCTATAAAATATCTGAATTTCAAAGTCGATTTTGTTGACTCCTTCAGAACAATCTGAACATGGGGAAAAACATGCTGATTACTACCAATAATAAAACTCAGTGCAACTAATTCAGGCATTCTGCAATTTCCCAGAATTTAATTTAATCTACTCCCAGAGACAAGCTGAGATTACAGACCCAACACAGTCAGAACTCTTTCCATTGTAACCTGCAAATGCTTTTTGTTTCCATGGTGGATATACCTTTGTGATTTTTCTCCACTTCTGATAGTCTACTTAGAAATAAATCAAACAACAAACTGCCCACTATTCGCATCACTAACCATTCCAAATGTTTATTATCTCGGTGTTATTGTAGACCCTTAGAAATTATTAGTTTAAGGGTACCTTGGAATATGAGGCATCAAGGGATAAGGCTCAACAGAAACATCACCAAGACCAAAAGCAAAAAGCGAAACACTTCAGTGATCCTTAGCCTATTTTGGATTGAAGATGTAAGCAATGAATATCAACATACGCCTGCATTAAAAACCAATAATTGAAGACTTACTTTCAGCAGGTCCTTGGAGAAAGCAATACCCCCATTTACTCCTTGGAGATTTGCAATGAACTCTTGGCAGGTCATCTTCTTTCCAATATTCTGAAACAGAACAGGACCAAACAGGACATCATAATGACATACACGAAATTAAGATCATCCTTAAATATATAATTAAACAGGGTGAGAATCTGTTTCTGCAAACATGACTAGATGCACATATATGAACATATGTACGTATATATGATACAATTTTAATGCGTAAAAAGCAGATGGCATATTATGCTTTTAAAATTCTCATTAAATATAAATAGCAAAATTATGTCAAGCATTTAACATAGGAAAAAACATGAAAAATCTATGCTACATTTATGTAAATAATACATTATCCGGTTGGTAATAGAAAAACATGAATTAAAAAGCTGACATTTCTGAGTTGAATTCAGAGTTGTTTATGTGTTTATTTGTATTTCCTACACACTGTCAAGATATGTGACAGATCCGAGATTTATCCTACTTTCAAGCTAACGAGTTAGCCTGTCACAATCTGATAGATGATGGCAAAGGAAATAAGACTCCTGGGTGAAAGGCACAGGTATTTATTACTCAAAATAACAGCAGTAGCCAGAATATCAGCATTATCTTGCTCCAGTTCCCGGAGCCCCAATTCTCACACAGCAACTTTGAATAGGGCCAGATGCCACTTGCACATACATGGGTGGCATTACAGGAGAGAAATCCTGAGCTTCAGGGACTGAAATCTTGCTAACAGGCACCCTTTGCTCCAGAGGGAGACACCAGCTTTACCTTCCAAGGCGATAAACAAACCTGACCGCCACTCCAAAGTTCCTGTATCTTCCAAAGCTGCTCGCTATATATAGAAATAACCTTGAACAGACAAGAACGCAGGCAACCAAAGCCTCTGTTCACAAAACGTACAGGAAAGTGAAAGAGCCATATAGAGATTTGTCTCCTAGCATATGCTTCCAAACTGGTTTAAGGATACTAAAGTTTAACCCAAGGAAATCATATTCATGAACAAAATGTAATTAGAAAATCTACACTACCAAAAAAGAAAGACATAAATGCTAAGAAAACTAGTAAAATTTCTATCATCATCTCCTATTCCAGCTCCAATCAACTAGTAAAAGCTACCACTTGTGAAGGATTCTGAGGTTCCATATGGACACCAAGACAAACCTGCCATGAGGGTAGAAGGGGGATGGAGAGTCCAAACAAGTACACAGGCAACTCTGGCAAAATGTGGTTCATGTGAATACAGAGTATACAGCATATTAACATACCCGTATACGACATTTTTACAAATGACTACTGTTCAAGGTCATTTTATTCATTCATAAAAGATCAACAGTATGTAGACCAGCAATATTAAAATGAGAAAGCATACTCCTGGAGATAAAGACTTAAGGGATGTAGGGCTATGGGTTGATTTAAGGAAATACGTGTACAGAATGTCAAGTTCAAAAGCTTAGATCTGCTTGGGAACATAGCTTTCTTTATGTATGGGTCTTAGGATTAATCACGTCTCATCTCTGCTTTTATAGTTGCCCTTCTATTTTACAAAATGAAACAGTCTTTTCTACCCAAGCTATATAAATATTTATAGTCAAAGTGCAAAAACTCTTTTTGCCTCTTCATTAGCAAAGAAGGCACACAGTTTATATAAAAGACCAGAGAAATGGTTTGACAGTGAGAACTGGCTTTGCCAACTAACTCATTTGATCACTATTCCGCATAAATTAAATAAATTATATCTGAAGTTTCAAAGTTTTAATAGAAACTTATTAAAGCACAGAAACTTTTATAAAAAACATTGTTTTGCAGAGGCATATTGAAAAAGATAATAACTTAATTTTTCTAATCCTTTTCAAGTATATCAGGTCAAACGAGGTGCTTCAAGGTAAAAAGTAACAAGTGTAATCAATAGTCATTATGAAATGAATTAGAAAGGCCTTTCTGGGTATGATTCAAGGATTTCAGAAGATGAACAAATAATGACGAGGTAATATATAAATTCTTTTTCAAGTCAGGTAGTTTCCGATTCTCTGCTTTTAACAATATTAAAGGAAGACCTAGTTTAATTATTAGAAAATCACCAAAACTATTTTTGATACATGACCTGGAAAACTCATATACTCATAATATTATGTGTTTTTAAATTAAGGATATGTTATTAATCAACAAAAATGCAAAAGCAGACTAATATAAAGAGAAAAAAATGAAATCTCTTAAAAATGAGTGTGCTTGTATTTGTACGTAAAAGTGTCAACTCATATTTTTAAAATATCAACTTTATTAAAAAAATAATATATATAACATTGACAATTGGGAATTAGATACTTCAGTGACTTATAGTGCATTGATAACATTGTGTGGCTATCACCATTAACTAAATTCGGAATATTTTTGTTTGCCCTCCTCAAAAGAAATCATAAACCTAACAGCAGTCACGTTCCTAAATCTCTCCTGCTGTCCTCATTAGGGATTACCTGGCAACCACTATTTTATATTTTATTTTGTCTACTCAGGACATTTCACATAAGTAGAATCATAAAATATGGCCTTTTATAGATGCCTTATTTAACATGATGTGTTTAAGATTCATCTGTATTATTGCATGAATCAGTATTTAATTTCTTTTTATTGCTAAATAACATTCCATTGTATGGATATACCAAATTTTATTTATCCATTCATAAACTGACGGACACTTAGACTTTTTCCACTTTTTGGCTATCATGAATGTTGCTATAAATATACAGGTGCAAGTTTTCGTGTGAACACGTTTTCGTTCCTCCTAGGTATGTACCTAGGAATGGGATTACTGGGTCCATTGATAACTGTGTTTATTCATTTGCGAAACTGCCAGACTCCTAGTGGTTGTACCATCTTACACTCCCACTAGCACTGTATGAAGGTTCTAATTTCTCTACAACCTCATAAACACTGAATATTCATGATTTTTATTTTAGCCATTATATCTAGAGCTTTGATTTCTATATACCTAACAATTAATGATTTTCAGCATCTTTTCATGTGCTTATTAGCCATTTGTATTTCTTCTTCAGAGGAATGCCCATTTAACTCCTATTCCCTTTTATTATTATTATTATTTTTTTTTTTGCAGTTTTTGGCCAGGGCTGGGTTTGAACCCACCACCTCTGGCATATGGGGCCAGCGCCCTACTCCTTTGAGCCATAGGTGCCGTCCCCTATTCCCTTTTCTTGTTGAGATATTTGTATTTTTACTTTTGAGTTGTAGTTCTTTTTATATTCTAGACCTCAGTTTCTTATCAGATATGCACTTTTTAAATATTTTCTCCCAAGCCATGCGTTTCTTTTCACTTTCTTTTTTCTTTCACTTTATCGATGGCGTCCTTTGAAGCACAGAAGATTTAAGTACATGAAATCCAACTTATTTTCTCTTATTACTTGGGCATTTTGTACCATCTCTGAGAAATGATCATTTAACCCAATATTTACTCTTACATTTCTATGAGTTTTGTAGTGTTCATACATTTAGATATTTAATCCATATTGAATTCATTTTGAACATGATAGGAAGCAGTAATTCAACTTCATTCTTATATATAGTTGCTCAATTGTTATAGTACCATTTATTTTTTCCACCAAATTGTCTTAGAACCCTTTTTGAAACTCAACTGATCATAAATGTAAGGGTTTATTTTTAGATACTTGATTCTACTGCATTGATCCCGATGTGAAGCTTTCTACTGTGGGTAGAAAACACACTCTTGACTACTGTAGCTTTGTGGTGAGTTTATCATTTTAACAATTTTAAGCACATAGTCCAGTAGTGCTGCACATGACTATATTCACATTGTTCTGAAACAGATCTCTGAAATCTTTTCATCTCCATTCAAACACTATACCCATTAAACAATAACCTGCCCCCTCACCCAAGATGCCTGTAACCATCACTCTACTTTATGTTGTTATGAACATTCCTTACCTCAAATAAATATAACCGTCTATTGTTTTTCTTTTTGTGACTACATTGTTTAACTTAGCATCATGTTCTCAAGGTTCATCTATGTTGTAGCATATCCCAGGATTTCCTTCCTTTTTAAGGTCAAATGATACTTCATTGTATGTATAAGGAACATTTTGTTTACCCATAAATCTGTAGATAAACATCTGGTCTGCTTCCACTTCTTAGCTATTGTGAAAAGAGCTACTATCAACATAGTTTGGCAAATATCTCCTTCAACTTTTTGCTACACACCTAGAAATAGGAATACTGAGTCATATGGTTGTTCTACTTTTCATTTTTTTGGACCTTCCATACTATTTTCTATAGTAGTTGCACTATTTTAAATTCTCTCTAACAGTGCAGTGTTCCCAATTTTTCCACATCCTTGCCAATGCTTTTTCCCCCCCTATTTTCTTGATAAGAGCCATCCTAATGGGTATGAGGCTATATTTGATTGCAGTTTTTTTTTTTTTAAGAGACAGAGTCTTCAAGTTGTCACCCTCAGTATATTGTCATGGCATAATAGCTCACAGCAACCTACAGCCCTTGATTATCTTTCCTTGGCCTCCTGAGTACCCGGGACCACAGTCACCTGCCACAATGCCTGGCTGTTTTTTGTTGCAGTTTGGCTGGTGCCGGGTTTGAATCTGTCACCCTCGGTATATGGGGCTGGTGCCCTACTCACTGAACCACAGACGCCGCCCTTGATTGCAGTTTTTTTATTTGCATTTCTGTGCCTAGAGAATGCTGAACACGTTTTTACAAGGTCATGACCATTCGTATACCATCTTCAGATAAATATCTGTTCAAGTACTTTGCCCCTTTTTTGGACATATTTAATTTTTAGATGTGATGTAGAAGTTCCTTATATAGACTGGATATCAACTCTTTACAGATACAAGATTTGCAAATATCTTTTCCCACTCTGTAGGTTGCCTTTTCACTCTTTTATGTTTTGAGGCACAAAGTTTTTAACTTTGACATTGTCTCATTTTTACTTTTGTTACCTATGCTTTTGAGGTAGCCAACATCACTGCCAAGAGTAACATCATGAAGCTTTGCCCTTTTTCCTAAGAATTTTATAGTTTTCTGTCTTTAATCAATTTTGAGATGATTTTTATATACTGTATAAGGGTCCAACTTCTTTTGCCTATTCAGTTTTCCCAATACTATTTGTTGAAGAGTCTGTCCTTTTCCCCATTGAGTGGTCTTAGCACCTTCTTGATCATTTGAGGATTTTTGAGCTGTCTATACTACCCCATTTGTACATTCATCTGTCTTTATGTCAACATCACACTACTTTGATTCTGTAGCTTTGCAACTTGTTTGAAAGAAGGAAGTGTGAAGACTCCAACTTTGTTATTTATCAAAATTGTTTGATTTGGGATCCCATATGAATTTTAGGATGAATTATTCCATCTCTAGAAAAAGGTGCTGTTGAAATTTTGAAAGAATTATGTTCAATCAGTAGACAACTTGAGCATTTTAATAATATTAAGTTCTTCCAATCCATGAACATGAGGTATCCTTATATTTATTTGGGTCTTTAGTATCTTGGAGCAAAGTTCTATCTAAGTTTTGAAGTTGAAAAGTCATCAGTCTTCCAACTTTTGCTTTCTCTATATAGTTTTGACTATTCTGGATCCTCTGCATTTCCACATATTTCAAGACTTATTTGTCAATTTCTGTCCCTCCCCTCAAAGAAAGGCAGTTGGGATTTTGAAAGTAATTGTGTTTAATCTGAAGATCAGCTTATTGAGTACTGCAGTCTTAATAATACATGTTCCAATGTAGGACCATTAAACCTTTCCAGTTATTTTACTTTCAGTGATATTTTATAGTTTTACTAGGACCTAGTTGATAAATCTATTATTTTATATCTTAATCTTAATACTCTTACAAATGAAATTCATTTCTTTTGTTGTTCATTGTTGTCATATAGAAATATAATTGATTTTTATATAATTAACTTGTA
The DNA here is from genome assembly GCA_963574575.1 of Galagoides demidoff. Lineage (NCBI taxonomy): Eukaryota > Metazoa > Chordata > Mammalia > Primates > Galagidae > Galagoides > Galagoides demidoff. The sequence goes on along the minus strand of CAUYQV010067795.1, from coordinate 4,689 downwards.
TTTTTCAGCCTTACTAAATGTGTTTAGTTCTAATAATCTTATTTATTTGTATGGTAGATAACCAGCATTTCTTTTCTTTCTTTTCTTTTTTGGTAGACAGAGTCTCACTTTGTCACTCTCAGTTGAGTGCCAGGGCATCATAGCTCACAGCAACCTCAATCTCTTAGGCTGCAGTGATTCTCTTGCCTCACCCTCCCAACTAGCTGGGATTACAAGCACCCACTCCAATGCCTGGCTATTTTTAGAGACGAGGTCTTGCTCTGGCTCAGTCTGGTCTTGAACCTGTGAGCTCAGGCAATCCACCCGCCTCAGCCTCCCAGAGTGCTAGGATTACAGGCATGAGCCACCGTGCCTGGCACATAAGAAGTATTTCTTCTGCAAAATTAGTTATTCCTTTATATTTGGTTTAAAGAAAATAATTATGCCATATATAAAGAGTTTTCTTATTAAAATATGTATACATATTTCTGGTTAACATGTGATATTTTGTTACAAGTATATAATATACAATATGTAATAATCAAAGTAGGGCAAATGGGCCATCCATTGCTCCCAAACTTCACCCCTTCTTTATGTTGGGAACATTCTAATTATGCTCCTCCAGGTATTTTGAAATATTCAACAAATTATAATCACCCTACTATACCACGAACTCTAGATAATATTACTTCTTTCTAGCTATATTTGATAAGTATTAACTAACCTTTCTATTTCTCTTTTGTTGCTGTTGCCAGTTTTGTATTTTACTGACTTTGAGATGCTCAGGCCCTGACCATGTACTTCTGCAGCTGCTTCCTGGTCTTCAAGGTTCCCCTCAAAGATCCCCCTGAGTCAGCAGTACACAGCATGGGTTTTCTTCTGCCACAGACCCAGAGGCTTGTACTTCTTTGCCCTTGTATAATTTCTTGAGGTGTTCTGAGTCTGGTTTAATTATAGTGAGAACACAAGCGATGGATCTGCAGTGACTCAGAATCTGGAGAGCTTAGACACCAGGCAGCCTGTCACTTTGGTGACACACATCTAGGACACCACATCTGACCATCTTCAGGTCATCCAGCTTTCTCGCCAGTTCCTCCTCTTTGCCATTAGGGTACTGAACCTTAATCTTGACCATAGCTGCACATGGCACCACCACTGGTCGCCTGCCCCAAGGGAAAAAGAAATGTCCATTAACCAATTTCTCTAAATTCTCTTTTCCCTTACCCTTCCTAGCTGCTGGTAGTTACTGTTTTCTACCTCCATGAAATCCACTTATTTTTTTAGACCCACCATATTCATGAGAACATACAATGTTTGTCTTTCTGTGACTTGCTTATTTCACTTAACACAATGATTTCCAGTTCCATCCATGACGATCCAAAGGAAAGAAATTCATTCTTGTTTGTGGCTAAATAGTATTCCACTGTGGTTGCATATAAAACTTCCATCTACTTATCCACTGATAAATACTTAGGCTATTCCATATCTAGCTATTGTGAATAGTGATACAGTAAACATGGGAATACACATATCTCTTTGACATACTGATTTTCTTATTTTGGAATATATACCCAGCAGTGAGTTTGCTGGATTATATGGTAATTTTCCTTTCAGTTTGTTAAAAAAAAATCACACTATTTTTTATATTAGATATAGAATTCTTAGCAACAGTGTATGAGCATTCCTCGTTCTCTACATGCTCATTAGCATTTATTATTTTCTATCTTTAACAAAAACCATTTTAACTGGGGTGACATGATATCTCACTGTGGTTTTGATCTGTATTTCCTTTGATTAATAATGTTGAGCATTCATTCATAAGTCTGTTGATCACTGTATGTATACTATTTGAGATGTGTCTTTACAGATCTTTTGCCCATTTAATAAAATCATTAATATTTGACTTTGCATTGATGAGCTCATAACTTCTGGTTACTAAAGGCATTGTTGAATGAGAAGTTTGCAGATATTTTCTACCACTTGGTAGGCTATATATTTGCTTTGTTAATTATTTTCTTTGCTGTGCAGAAGCTTTTTAGTCTGATGGATAGTCGACTATTTTTTGTTTTTGTTGCTTTTTATTTTTTGAGACAGAGTTCACTTTGTCACCATTGGTTGTGAGTGCCATAGCATCATGCTCAAAACAACCTCAAACTCTTGGGCTTAAGTGATTCTGTTGCCTCAGGCTCTTGAGTAGCCAGGACTATAGGCACCCACCATAATGCCTAGCTAGTTTTAAAGATGGGGTCTCACTCAGGCATAGGCCAGTCTCAAACTGAGCTCAAACAGGCCATCTGCGTTGGCTTCCCAGAGTGTTAGGATTACAGGTGTGAGCCACTGCATCCAGCTGCTACCTGTCTTTTAGAGGCTTTATTCCAAGAATTTTTGCACATATGTCTTGAAGAATTTCCCCAATATTTTCTTCTAGTAGTTTTAACTTTCAGGCTTTTTATTTAAGTCATTAATCCAATTTGAGTTGAGTTTTGTATATTATGACAGGTAGGAATTTAGTTTCGTTCTTCTTATGGATATCCAGTCTTACAAGTACCATTTATTAAAAATACTACTCATTCCCCAATTGGAGACTTTGTCAAAAATCAGTTGGCTGCACACATGTGGATTTATTTCTGGGTTCTTTATTCTATTCCAGTGATCACTGTGCTTGTTTGATACCAGCACCATACTATTTTAATTACTATGGCTTTGCAGTATGTTTTAAAGTCAGGCTGTGGAGAATGCTTCAGGTCTTAGTCCCAATGGCAGTGTCCCTGGTGTACTGCATCACTCATTTTGTAGTACATAAGACACAGTATGAGCTAGAGTGCTGGGGACCTTGCTGCCTGCTGGGTTTGGCCAGAGTCCTGATGCTGCACCCTGCTAACTGGATATAGGGGGATGTTAGCAGGACTCTAAGGATGTGAATTATCAAGGCTGTTTGGCCCTAGGGCAGGGTGTAATCTGGTAGAAGCTGAATTCTCAAAATGATATCATGCTGCCGCTGCTTGGTTTTGGGAGGTTTTATGGGATCCAGTGCAAACTTCCTTCCTATAACAATGATGTCGTATAGATTTCAGGTGGGTCCCAATATTAGTTTCTTCCACTGCTAGGATTGTAGAAGTCCATCATACAGACCACTGGGATCACTCAAATATTACCCATGATGGGGAGTTTCTCTTGCCTCAGAACAGATCCCTGCTAGGATAGCTGCTTTATTTCCTTCTCCTTCTATGCCTGAGGTTCCTTGTTACTTTTCTGCTGATTTCCAGTGTTCTCTCAGCCTATTTGACATGTGATTATCTGCACACTACTTTGATGGCTCTTTGTGAAGGAGATGAGTGCACAGCTGCCATCCTGAAGGCCTCTCTCTACTTTTAAATGTGGGCATTTATTGCCAGAACATTCTCTTTAATAATATTTCACTTTACCCTTTACTGTCTGGCATGTTGTGCTTCCATTTTTTCATTTATTTCCAGAATTTTTATTTCCCTTTTCCTTATTTTTTTCATTGGCTCATTGATTTAGGAGCATACTGTTTTATTACCATGTGTTTGTATAGTTTCCAATGTTCCCCTTGTTTCATTTTTGCCAATAGCCTGTGACACAGAAAACATAATTTTTAGTTTTATTCCATTGTGGGCAGAAAAGATACTTGATCATGATTTCAAGTTTTTGAACTTCTTGAGATTTATTTTGTGGCCTAACATATAGTCTCCTGGAGAATGTTCCATGTCTTGATGAGAATACATATTTGGGAGTGTTTGAATGAAATGTTCTATAGATGTCAGATCTATGTGGTCCAGAGTGCAGTTTAACTCCAAAGTTTCTTTGTTGATTTTCTGTCTGGATGAGCTCACCATTACCAAGTGTTGGGTGCTGAAGTCCCCACTATTACTGTATTACAGTCTTTTCTGTTACTACTTCTTTGAAAAAAGCTTTCTAATCTACCTCTTTCTCAGCTCCCATTATCATACACATGACTCTTAGATTCGCTTTTTTGACATTTTTCTCTGTATCCTGTATGTGTTCTTTATCCCTTTTTTTTTCCTTCTCTGTATTTTTTTTCTTCTTCTTTGTATTTTTAAACAGCCTTTCTTCTTCAAGCTCACTAACTCTTCTGCTTGACAAATTCTGCTGCAGAGAGCCTGAGCTTATAATGCATTTTTCAGTTCAGCAAATGTATTTAAGTTCTAGAATTTGACTTATTTTATATTTTAATCTCTTTGTTAAATTTTTATGATAAACATAACCAGAAAAGCAAAGGAGACCTTGAGTTCACTACATTTCCTTAGAATTGTTATCTTGAATTTTTTTTTTGTGTGTGTGAGACAGAGTCTCACCCAGTCTCCCTATGTTGAATGCTCTGATGTCACAGCTCCCAACAACTTCAAACTACTGGGTTCCTGCCTCAGCCTCCTAAATAGCTGAGACTACAGGTACCTGCTACCATGCCTGGCTAGTTTTTCTATTTTTAGTAGAGATGGGGTTTCACTCTTGCTTAGGCTGAATTTGAACTCCTGAACTCAGGCAATGTACCTGTCTCCATCTCCCAGACTACCAAGATTACCATAATGAGGCACCACACATGGCCTCAAAATTAAAGCTTTTGAAGAAGGAAGTGTGCTAAGTCCACATTGGTATCACTCACTCCTGGAAGTTCACACAATACCTCCCATATAATATATACTTAATGTTTTTACTTCATAGCAAAAT